>BJBW01002815.1:0-14090 GCA_004320125.1 Scolopax mira
GTGGTGGGTTTGTCAGTGTTGGGTTGATGGTTGGACTCCTTGATCTGAAAGGTCCCTTCTGATAGAGATGACTCTGTCATTCTATGATTCTATTTGTCTTGCTGTTGGAGAACACCCCCTCAGCCTCCCCCGGGTCCTCAGCCAGCGCAGAGTGAAGCGTGGGGGTTGTGTCCGTGGAAAAGGCTGTTGAGCATCAGGGGTGTCTGGGTCTGAGCTGGGCAAAAAGTGATGGGTGAGTTGTTCTTGTCTTTGCCTGCAGATTGAGAATGCCAGCGAGGTGCTGATCACGCCGCTGGAGAAGTTTCGCAAGGAGCAGATCGGGGCCGCAAAGGTAAGTCCAGCTCAGGCTTGGGAGCAGCCCCCAGAGCCCCCCAGGGATGGCTGTGGTGGTGGCCAGGACCTGGCGTGCTGCTGGGATGAGCCCTGCTGGGCACGGGCACGGGAGGAGGTGATGCTGCTGCAGGAGGGACACGGGGATGGTCCAGCTCACAGGAAAGCGCTTCAGTGTTCCCAGTTCACCCAAAACCAAGGGCCAAAAAATGACATGATGGTTGAAATGAACTTTTTTCTTATTCTTAAAGCAAGAATTAGCATTTTCTGAGAGGGGTCCCCAGTCACCGGAGTCCCCTGGTTTGTGGTCCCCAGCCCTAGTGTGTCTCTGGACAGGAGGGACAAGCCCGGGGAAGCACCGGTGTGGCCGAGGGTGGCTGTGAGACAGCCTGCGCCCCCCCCCCCCCCTTCTTTCCTGCCTTTGTTCTGAAATCAAACCCACTGTCTGCAGCTCTGTTGTTGTTAGAACAACCTGCTGCTGCCTGCCAGAGGCACACACCAGCCCCGCAGTGGCCCCGCAGTGCAGCCGGCCCCGGCCCTGCTGTCCTGGCTCGTACAGCTCAAAAAACGGACAAAAAGAGGTTCTTCACAAAGGAGCTGGGTGTTGGCGGGTGTCAGAGGTGGATTTCATACCGGGGTGTCGGGGTGGTGAGGAGGGGACTAGAGGTGTGGAAGCAGAGTTAAGGTTGACATCCTCCTTTAAACTTCTCCACATTCCTGTGACACACGGGATCAGCCCGGGCGAGGGGCGGCAGGGGCTGGGATGTGAAAGGGTGACATTCCTGGGTAGCGAGCACTTTCCTCGCTGTGTTGTCTTTGGACCAGCCCTGGGCCTGGAGGTTTGGCCCAGCCTTGGGCTCTGGGAACAGAGAAGCTCCCCAAAGTCTTGGATTTTGGCAGCACAAGCAGATTTTCTGGTCACCTGCTTCCAGCTTCTGCCCCTTGGCCGTGGTCGTGTCTCGTGCTCGGCAGAGGGGCGTGTGGAAGGGATGCCCTGCGTCCTCTGTTCAGCATCACACTTCTTCTTCTCTTTTGTAGGACGCCAAAAAGAAATACGACAAGGAGACGGAGAAGTATTGTGGTGTCCTAGAGAAGCACTTAAACTTGTCTTCAAAGAAGAAAGAGTCGCAGCTTCAGGAGGTGAGAGCAACCTCTGGTTGTCCGTGTCCACCAGTAACTGTGCTGAGCTTTCTGAACGCTCTGCGTCGCTTCTGCCATTAGTTCTCCTGGCTGTAAACTCTTTCTTTTTTTCCCCTCGTTCTGGCTGCGAGGGGTGGGTTTTGCCCTCTTCCTGTAATCAAAGGGGACAGAGCTGTTTTAGTGTGCAAATCAGAGATCCCAAAATGGACAGCAGTCAAGAAGGCGAGACAGTTTATAATTAAAGAGTGTAAGAAGCAGGAACTGGTTCTGCTGCAGCCTCCCCTGGTGCCGGCACAAATCAGGGATGTCTTTGGTGCCCTCCCTGAAAGCAGCTGCGCTGGATTTGGGCTTCATGGGAGGAGAGATCAGGCTTTTCAGCTGCTCTGGGAGCCTGTTCCTGACGTGGGATGTGGTTCGCTGCTGTGCCCAATGGAGTGTGCTGAGTTTTCAATCACTCCTTCCAAATTGGGAATTCTTTGCCCTGGCCCAGAGCTGGCTGGTCCCTGCAGGTCCTCGCTGGTGGGTGTGATGCTGGTGTGTCACTGAGCTGTTTCTGGGGGAACTGGTGGGGTTTCCTCTGCTGGGATAGCTCAGGTGGGGGTACGGTGCCCAGCAGAGTTGGGGACTTGAGAGCAGGTACATTGGTGACACAATCATCTTCCACCAAATTAGGATTGAAGAAGGGTAAGAATCAGGGTTGACGTGCCTGCAAGCCGGCTTTGTTCTTGCATAGCTCTTCTGGGCTTGTAAATCCCTTCCCATGTGGGTGAACCCAGATGTCCCAGAAGATGGAGAGTCCCATTTGCATGGGTTTTAAATAACTCCTTAAAGCTTTGGTTTAGTTTGTGTTTGAAATACTATTGTCAGACACAGGAGTGGAAGGATTTCTTTGCAGGGAGGGAAGGAGCCACTTGTGGCTCTTGGGTTGTGGCAGTGATTTTCAGAGGTGTGATCCCGTGCCCTGGCCAGAGTATGGCCCTGAGGAGCCACCCGGGAGCCCAGGACTGCAGGGTGCTGGGATGTGGTGCGGGATGGAGGCGATGGGTGTGCGGGATGTGGTGTGGGATGCAGGCAGTGCCTGTGTTGAGGATGTGGTGTGGGATGCGGTGCGGGATGCAGGCAGTGCCTGTGTTGAGGATGTGGTGCGGGATGCAGTGCGGGATGCAGGCAGTGCCTGTGTTGAGGATGTGGTGTGGGATGCGGTGCGGGATGCAGGCAGTGCCTGTGTTGAGGATGTAGCTGCTGGAGCACGTTGAGCAGCGCTGGCTGCTGGTGCCATCTGCCGGCATCTTCCATCTAAACCTTGACTTCAGCATTTCCCGTGGAGCTGGCTCCCCAGTCAGGTGCTGGGGCCTGTTCCCCTGGGGCACTGGGAAGTGTATGTTGGTTTTGGGGTCTCAAGCCCTTCCGAGGAGTGGGTGCCTTTGGAAAAGCCGTGTAGTGTGTAGGTTGGGAAATGTGAATGTGGCACCCAGGGGCATGTGGCAGCACTTAACCCATCTGGCATCTCTCCTGGGGCTGCCCACCATGGTCTCTGCCCACACAGTCCCTCCCTGCCAGGTCCCTCTGCGGGCAGGGGACTGCAGCCACAGCAGATGTGCGTGGGAAAGGTATGGTAGTATTGTGGGAAAGTTACCACCACCCGTGTGAAGCTTCCCTGGGTGCCCTGATGTCCTGAGAGATGAGGGTTAGTGCCTGAGAGATGTGGTGGTTTCTAATTCCTAACCTCCTCTTGCTGTCCACATCTGGAGGGAGTGCAGGCCAGATGTGCAACTGCTGCGAGGAGAGGAGGAAGCCATGGGAATCCTCTGCTGCTTTGGCCGTTGACCAATTAAATAGCACTCAGAGTCTAATCTGCCTTTTAACCCCTGGCAAAGCTACAAGGTTGCATCATATTTTCTGCTTTTCAGCACCCAGCTTGCTGAGCGCCCCAGCCTGCGCTCCACGGGCACGGGGCACAACTGCTGGTGGCAGGTCACGGGGACAACGGGCCATCTCAGGCCCGTGCCACACACAGAATGAGGAGCAAGCTGCCAGCTGGGGATTTGCCAGCTGGGTTTTGCAGGGGGCGTCCAGCCCCGACGGGATGCACGGAATGATGTATCCTCCTCCCCAGAGGGTCTGGCTTTCCCTGGGCATGGTGAGGGTCACTCTGGCGAGGACACCCCACCGGCCTCAGCCGAGACAGAAAAATTTCCCTCCTGTTGAGCAATGGCTCGATAATGGATTGCACTGGGGTGAGGCTCTTTGACCAGCTGAGTTTGCTGGTGCTGAGGTCAGAGGGACGGTGGGTCACCCAGACCGGTGTCCCCGTGGGCACCATCGCCATCGGTGGTGCCCTGGGCTGCTCTTTGCCACGTGTCACTGGCCAAGGTGGCAGCAGCGTGTGCTGGGGATGGGATGGCAGCTCAGGGGTACCCTGTCCCTCACCCCACTCTCAGCGCAGCCACTCTGTGCATGATGAAGTTATTTTTACACACTGGTTTTGGGGCATATCCCTGGTTTTGCTCACTTGGGCTTCACCTTGGAAGCAGAGGGGGTTTGCTGTCTGCTGACCCCACGGAGTGACACCCACAGGGGGTGGTGGTACCTGCACTGCCCGGCTCGGCCCCGGGATGCTGCGGGCAGTCTCCCGCTGCGGTGCTTTCCAGAAAGCAGAGAATTGCCTTTTATTGTCAAATCTGCAGTGACTTCTCATTTTTCTCACTTCTAATGTGTGCTTTTCTCCACAGCTGTCAGGGAGGTGAGAACATGAGTCATTTTTCAGCTGAAGAAAGAGCCTGTTAATGTGAATCAGGTTTATATTTAATCGCTGTGCCATCTGTCCAGTCCTGGACTGGGGTCTGAACCTGAATTTGTTCTGCACGGACGCGTTCCCATGAGACCCAGATGTCCTCTGCTCACGAGACCAAGCGTTCCTGCTCAGTACTAACTTCTTATTTCCTCTTTCATCTCCCCGGTGCCTGCAGGCAGACAGCCAGGTGGACCTGGTTCGGCAGCATTTCTACGAGGTCTCCCTGGAGTATGTCTTCAAGGTGCAAGAGGTGCAGGAGAGAAAGATGTTCGAGTTCGTGGAACCTGTAAGTGAGGGCTCGAGCTGCCTCAGCCTGCAAAAAAATGGGGGATTGCTTGGAGAAGCAGGGGCTCATGGGGAACAGGGCATCCCCGCAGTGGGGTGGCTGGGGGGGGTCCAGCCTTACCCCACAGCCCCTCCCTCAGAGGGAGATGTGAGGGGAGAAGACACCTGTGTGAGCCAGTAGCTCAGTGTCCAGGTGCATGTCAGAATATTTCATGTTTTTATTGTGCAGACATCTCTGCCGTGGTGGGCTGGGCTGAGGGGCCTGCCGGAATTAAAAGAAAAATAGGCTTGATTTGGGAAAAAAAAAATAGATCTTTAACTTTCACAAAGGAGAAAGAGTGCAGGAATGACAGAAATAGGGGGGAAAAAAGAGTTTTCTAAGATCTGCCTTTGCTCAGGTGCTAAGTCTTTTAAAGCTCCTCCGGGAAGTGCCAGATCTCCACACCTCTTTGCACAGGTCCTTCCTGCTGAGCCAAGAGGAGCTCGGGGTCGAGAGAGGCAGGAGGCAGGGAAGGGCAGTGTGTGGTGCCTCCTCATCCTCCTCCCACCTTCCTGCACCTCCTGCCTCTGCTCCCAGTGACTGGGGGCTTCGGGGATGCAGAGACAGGGGACGGAGGGGACAAAGAGCCCTGGGGTGGGCTTTGGAGGAAGGAAGCAGAGATGTGGCTTTGGGATCACTTCAGGGGATGTTCTGAAGGTGAAACAAGAAACAGAGCATCTTTCCAGGGGCTGCCCAGCCATTCCCTCCATCCTGGGGGGGTTGCAGCGGCTCTGGAAGGGGCTGGGGGTCTCTACTGACCATCTCTCAATTTGTTTTACCCCAACACAGCTGCTGGCCTTTCTGCAGGGGCTTTTCACCTTCTACCACCACGGCTACGAGCTTGCAAAGGACTTCAGTGATTTCAAGACAGAGCTGACAATCAGCATCCAGAACGTAAGTGCCTGGGCCACTGTGCCACGTGCCCGTCCTGCATAGCTGCCTAACACTTTTGATATATTTTAATAAAGGTTTTATTCTCCTTTTTTTTCTTTTTTTTTCCTCTGTGCCATTAAGCAAAGGCTTTGACTGTGTCATGGAAAGCAAATACTTTTTTTATAAGTAGCCCTGCCTGGTATGCCCAGCCGACACTGGGTTCACTCCCCAGGGCACACCAAAGGCAGAGGCCAGTTTCCCAGGAGTCGTGGGCAGTCCCCAGCCCGTGGGCAGACGCCGTCGTGTGCCCTGGGATTATTAGTGAGTGTTTCAAAGCATTTGGAGAGTGTTTCAAAGTGCAGCACTTTTGTCCATCCCAGTCTCCGGGCCGTGGAGCAGAGCCCTGCTGCCCCTGCAGCTGGTGCCTGCACGTGGGATGGGAGTCCAGGGCTTTGGCGTGTTGGCATTGCAGCTTTGCCTTCCTCTCCTGTTATAACATCTCTCTTTTTCTAACGAGGATTCAGGCCCGTTTCCTTCTTTTGAAACAACTTTATCACAAAACTCAGAATGTGAACAACTTGCCAATTGTTGTAACGTTTTTCTTTTAGCTTAAACCCAGTCTCAGGCAGAAAACCCATCCCATGGCTGACAGTGGGCTCCCCTGGTCCCATTTCCCACATGGGCTGTGGTGACCCAGCTCTGGGATCCCATCCCATCCCATCCCATCCCATCCCATCCCTGGTGCCTCCTCGGTGCAGTGGTCCAACCCTGCGGGTCCGTGCATTGGACAAATTCCTGTTTAATTTGCAGACAAGGAATCGTTTTGAAGGAACAAGGTCAGAAGTCGAATCTTTGATGAAGAAGATGAAGGAGAATCCTCACGAGCACAAAAACATCAGCCCATACACGATGGAGGGATATCTCTACGTGCAGGAGAAACGTAGGTGTCGGAGCGGCGGAGCTGGGGACGGTGGTTTATCAGGGCCTGGGGCACAAGGACTGATCCAGAGAGCTACAAAATCCCTGAAAAGAGAGGGATTGGCCCAAGGGGTGGGATGTTAAGGTGGGAATGTGGGAAATGGGTTCTTCCTGGGAAAGGGAATCCCTGCCAGTGCCTGATAAAAGTCTTTCCCCTGAACAGAAGGGGGTAATAACGCTTAATCCACTTGGAAAGGGCAACAAGAACCGTTGGTACAGAAATCTGTTAAATGATTGTTAAAGTGCAGGTTATTACTGGGAGGGGACTGAAACTGTACTACTCCTGGGAATAAACACTGCATTTGCTTTGCAGGTCACTTTGGGACTTCCTGGGTGAAGCATTACTGCACGTACCAGAGGGAATCGAAGCGGATAACGATGGTGCCGTTTGACCAGAAATCTGGAGGAAAAGGGGTGAGTGGGCAGCAGGACCCGGGGGGCTCTGCCGGCTGCACCCTCTGCCGAGGCTCAGGCAGGTCCTTAGCAAGGGGACACAAATGCCAGTGAAGTGGATCAGATTAATTCCAGGAGCTTGTGCCACATGGGGAATTAACTCTGCACCTTGTTAAAAAAGAAAAAAATACAAGAAAACCCTCAAAGCCCACAAATCTTTGGACCTTGTTGGCTGTGCTGGGAGCAGTGATGGTTTCCCAAGTGGACAGAGTCCCTTGGCCACTGCTCCATTTCATGCTCCAGCTCTGGATTCCGGGCTGGTGCCAGCACACAGCTATTTGTAAGGACAAGTCTGCAGCCCCCGTCTCTGGGCTGAGGCTGGGCCTTTTGCCTCTTTATTTGCTTATTTCCGTTCAGGAATAGTCCTTGAAAAGCTGAAGTGTGCGCAGTGACAACTTCAGTTCTTCTCTGGCTGTCCCTGGCAATGCTGGGGACACGGTGGGTCATGCCTCTGCCCCCCTGCCCTGCCGGGCTCTGCCTGCAGCTGGAGGGGGTGGTTGGGGCTGGGAGCAGAGCAGGGTCGTGCCACTGTCCCCAGCTCCTGCTCCAAGACCTGGAGAAGAGAACCTGGTCATTATTTCGCTCCTTCCCTAATGCCTGTGACTTGGCCAGTCAAGGTGGTTTGTTTTAGGCGGTGCCACAGCAGAGCCTGGAGCTGGAGGGGGTGCAGAGGAGCAGGGGGAGCAGTGGATGCGGGGGGTTGGGGGGCCAGCACTCCCCGTCTGCCCCACTGCTCCTGGGCTGAGCCCGGCTGTGGTTGGCTTCGCTCCTCTCTACAGCAGGAACAATAGACCCCTCCGGAGTGTTCCCGGCCGGGGTGGTTTCCAACCATTATCCCTGTGCAGGGGAGCGCCGGGGGCAGCTGGACAGGCGGCTGCACGGCTCCCTGCTGGCAAAGGGAGCCGGCTGTGAGGAGGACAGCTTTTAAAATTAATTTCCTCTTGCCTTGGAGCATCTTCCTTGTAACTCAGCATTAAAACATCCCAGCCCTGTAATCATCAGCTGCTGCAAATGTGTTTCATGTGGTCTCTTCCCATTTCATGGCTTCCCCAGCACCCCGGGGTGAGGGCGCTGCCGGCATGACCACGAGTCCTTGGCACGACCACGAGTCCTTCTGGCACAGGGCAGGAGCCCTGCCATGCCGTGCCAGCCACCGTGCCAGTGGGGCTGCTCGCCCGGGGTCTCTTGGCTTGCAGGACCCTGGCACGAAACGTTCCCTAAGCTGGGGCAGCTCCGTGGGAGCCCCAGAGTCTGGCAGCGATGTCCGACCCGGGTGTCAGAGCATGGATTAGCCCAGGGGCTCGTGGCCCTGCTGCTGGGCATTTTGGGGGTCTGACTGGAGCAGGCACGAAGTGATGTCAGTGCTGCAGGAGGGGACCCATCACTCGTGGGTGACAAAGGACACTGTGGGTGGTATCACCCCTCGGGCTGCGGCTGGGGCTGGATCTTAGTGGGTTTGAAGCAGGGGCATTCCCTGAGTGTGGGACGGGGAGCTGGGCAGGGTGGGAGCAGCCTTGTGCCAGGGCCAGGGAGGAGGAGAGGGTGCAGGTAGCTCTGCTGATCCCCCGGGGAGAAGCCCTGCAGGGACATCTCTCAGGTCTGTCTTCACAGGTCTGTTCTGGGTTCCTAAATGTGTTTCCTGGAAAAGTGGTGATGTCAGGGAACAGAGTGGTCAGCCAAGGTGGCAACAAGAACAGCACAGAGAGCACAGAGAAGTGGCCATCTCCAGGAACTCCTTCAGAATTCATTTTCTATTGAGTCATGGGTGGATTTTACAAATTGGAGAAGGAGAAATGTCTGTGCTGGCGGGGCCTGAGCAGGGAATTCCTCCAGCAGAGGACAGCAGTGCCCGCAGATCCTGCTCGGCGGGTGCAGATCCAATACAACTTGGATGCAGATGCCTGGATGGGAGTGTGGTTTTGTCGTTGCTTTGTTATATCATAAACATTTTAAGACATGTTTGCTCCCGTTAAGAGTTCTGGTGTGCAGAGTGCTGCCAAAAACGCAGCCTGGAGTGAGAATTGACAGCCAGGTCTATGATGCATTGTTCAGCAATGGAAAATAAAGCTGACTTTGCCCAAAAGTTGTGGTCCAAGACTCCCTGCCTGCCTCAGGCATGGTCTGTGTGACGCTTAACGCACAAATTTAATGGTGTGTGTTCAGAAAGGAAGGTTCCTCGTGGAAGATTTTGGGCTAAACATGATTGCAAGGGTGAAAAGACAAGATATAGAAATACATATTTTTGGCAGGCTGATGTTCAAACCTGTGTGGATTTGGCAATATGTTTGTTGACAGCACAGTGGGTGCCGGGGACAGGCGCACGGTTGGTGGGTTGTTCTCAGCCTTCTCTGCAATTTTTGTCTCTTCTCAGGGAGAAGACGAAGCCGTTATCCTCAAATCCTGCACTCGGCGGAAAACCGACTCCATCGAGAAGAGGTTTTGCTTTGACGTGGAAGCTGTGGATCGGTGAGTGCCGAGGGGCGCTGCGGGTCTCTGTGGGGTGAGGTGACACCCATCATCCCTCCTTGGCTTCCCTGGTAGTTCGTGTGCCGTTTCCGTGTTTCTCTTCTCCTCCAGTCATCCCCTCCGGGAATGGAAAGCGTTAGTCCCTGGTGCCTCTCGCCAGGTGCTCTCCGTGTGTTGAGCGAGCGCTTCGGTTTACAAGGTGCTGAGTTTACTCAAGTCTCTCAAACTTTACTGGTGCCTTAGCACTTCTGCAGCCTCTGGCCACGTAAGGTAAATGGTTGCTAGTATGGAAGAGATGCTGTGTGGGTGTTTTGGCAGGGACACCGTGCCTCCTTCCAGCGTTGGGTATGTGTTGGAATAACTTTGTGCCGGAGAGTGGCCGTTGCTGGGCCGCTCTGGGTGGCCATAGTGGCAGCCCAGTGTGTTCCTCTGGGCACTTCACGTTCACTTCTTTATCCTGAAGGAGTAAAAATGCTTTCTGATGCAATTTATCACGTAGCAGCTGAACCAGATGCGTGTGTGGATTCAATCTGTAGCTCCTAGGAATGAGAGCCTGTTATCCTGTCTAATTAGGATCCCGCACGGCTTACACACGGAAACAGGAAAAGCAGGCTGGGGGTGCTGTGCGAGCGGCGTCAGTCACTGCCTCCTGTCCTCCTCCTCGCTGCAGGAAGTTTACACACTTTACAAAAGCTCACTCCAAAGCCCCTGAACGTCCGTGCCCTCCCCGTTGTGTGCCTGTTCACGTTCCGGCCCTCCCCTCCTCCGCTGGCCACTGCGGGGATGCCCGGGAGGTCTGGGGAAAACCTGAATTCATCAAAACCCGAGGTGTTGAACAAGGCTGGAATTACCCTGCAGTCCCTCTCCCTGCCTGCCCTGGGCTTCCACGGCCTGTGGTTGCCAGCCCCGCTCAGTGCCAGCCCCGGGCAGGGAGGGCTCGGGCTGATGGAGCTCTGCCCGTGTTGGCTCAGGGTTCAGATGACCCCGGGGCTGCACCCCGCTCTCTGTAGCTGTGCTTTCCTCCAGAAAGCTGCAGTATTTCTGCTGACATGGAGATTTTTATTTTTTTTCCCTATGCCCTGAGGATATTTTTTTTTTTAACGTGAAAATCAAAATAAAAATGGGAGGAGGAGAAGCCAGCCACCACAATAGTTTTCTTCTGCAGTGTGTTCAGAGGCAGCTGAGCCTTCCCTTGATGTTTGGAGCCTGCTAGGCATGGGATCAAGAGCTACTCCAGAAATCTGCCTGCTCAATGTAAATAATGGCAGGGGAGCGGCAAAGGCGGGGAAACCTGAGAAATTGCTCATTTCATGTGCACGTTCCTGCTGCAAGTGATTGCCTGAGAGGACAGGGAGAACAGAAAACATGAAATAAAAGGCTGGTTCTCACCCCAACGTACAGACAGCTCTGCATATTTTTGGTATCAGAATTTGTCTAGTTGTCTAAAGTAAAGGTTATTTCCAAAATAGTTAAGCAAAGAGGAAGAGGAGGCATGAGGTTTTGCCGTGGCCAGAAGAGTGTGCGATGTGCCCAGCCTGTCTCCCCCTACCCAGGACAGTCCTGCTGAGCACTGGGAGATGTGGGCACCATCGGGGCTTGAGGTGATGCTGCCAGTGGCCAGGGTTTGCTGGAAATCACCCTGGCCTCGCCCAACACTCCTCGTTTGGCCTCTTTTACAAAGCGGTGTGTGTCGAGGAACGGTTTTCTTGCCAGCCCGGGATTATCGGGGATTGACAGCGTGTGGGTGCCACCCTGCAGCCGTCCTGCCGGAGCCTGGCCCAGCTTTGCCACGTGGCCCTGGGGACACAGGTGACCTGGTGACCTTCTGCAGAGGTGCCTGGTCGCAGGCAGAGGTGCTGGGGCTCACCTGCTCTACCGTACCCTGCCCCCAAATCATCTGACCACAAATGACAGGGCGTCTCCGACCAAAGGAGATGGAGCAGAGTCCGTGTCTCTCTTCTCAGAACAGAGAGGGCTGCTCTGTGGAGTGGGGGTTTTTGTTTGGGGCTGGTTTTTTTTTTTTCTCTTTTTTTTTTTTCTTCTTGTTTTGTGGTGTTTTCTTATTGTCTCTGCCAATAGAGAAGTTAGAAACTTGATGTCTTGTTTGTCAGTCCCATGCAGGAAGTCTGGATGTGATTAAGGCAAACATCCCCAAGATGCTTCTCTGTCTCCCTGATGCTCTGTGTATTGACTTACAGACAGCAGTTTTCCCCCTTTTTTTCTGTGTGCATGTGGAAACTTCTAAATGCAAATCAGACTTGCAAGCAGTGTCCAGTGAGAGTCGAGTATCTCGTAACTGGGGGTTTGGGCAGTTTGTGCATAGAATCACAAATGGTTTGAGTGGGAAGGGACCTTAAAGCCCCCCCCAGTGCCACCCCCTGCCCTAGGCGGGGACACCAGGTTGCTCCAAGCCCCATCCAGCCTGGTCCATCCCCTCTGTACCTCTCCAGAGACACATCCTTTGGTGTTCGGAGGCTGTTCTGGGCTCTCTGCTGCGGGTCCTTCTGGAGCAGCATCTCCTTCCAGGGACCCCCGGGCTGCGGGTTGAAACCTGTGACTCTGCGATGTCCCAAGGCCGTTGATGCCACCTGGGCAGGTGCCACCTCGCTGTCCCCCCACCATTTGGGTCCGAAACATCTGTTATTGCTGCAGCAGATTACACTTAATTAACCTTGCAAAGGCACCCACACGCAGATGTCTGGCGCGGGCTCTGCGGCGGGTGCAGGCAGCCCCTGCTCGGTGCCTTTCCCTGAGTTCCTTGGTGGCACGGGGACAGCGTGAGGTCCCTTCCCTTCCCTGGCTCTCTTGCGGCGTCTTCAATCATTTGGGAAGGTCTCTGTGCACAGCCTGGCTTAGTTACCAGTTTGCTGTTGTGGCTGGAGAAGCTGTGAGCCTGTTCCTGGCAGGGCTGGGAGGAGGAAACAGCACCCGGGGGTCTCCCTCTGTCTCTGCTGGGGCTGGTGGTGTAAAACCTCTAGTAATTAGGATTTTCTCGTTTATCAAACCCCGTGCTAACAGCCACACACCTGTATAAGTACGGATGAGCAGACCTCACTTTCTACTCAAGCATTTTTATCTCCTATCTCTATAAAATGTGCACAGCTCTCCCAGCCCCGTCCGTAGCATCTCACTGGGTGCTGGGGGATGCAGCAGCATCACCCCAGGCTTTGCTGGTGGCACCGACACAGCAGCGAGAGGGCCCTGCCCGAGGTCCCGCGTTGCCCAACAGCCTAGAGGTGGCAGCCTCGGCCGGTTCTTACCCAGTTCCCTTCCTCGGCACAGAAATGGGCTCGGGCTCCCTGTCAGCGTTGCATTTCGGGAAAAACGGGTGTTCGACAACACGGGGTGGGGGCTCGGAGCTTTTCAAACACCCCCTGGAGACGCTGCGGCTTGCTGGGGGAGGGAAAAAAATAAAAAAATATGTTTTTTCTCCTGTACAGATGATTCAGCACTACCGAGCTGAAAATCTCCAGCCCGATCTGTCGTTACAACATTGCTTCCTTTTCCCATTGTCTGATAAGGAGATGACAGAGTTCTCGCGCTGCCTGCAGAGCTGAGGTGCAGGGGTTTGTGAGAGGCCTAAGAAACCCCAAGCGGCTCTGATTTTCTCTGTGGGAAACGAGGAGCATTTTTTTGCTTTTTTACAGCAAAATTAGCCTCAGAATGGTGTTCCAGGGTCTGGCTGAAACGCATTCCCAGCGTGATGGATGCTGTGTTTGAGTGTCACTGCTCTTTTATTTTAAAATAAGCTTATTTGTAGTCTCTGTGCATTAAATCAGTTTTGCAAACAAGGTAAACAGGGCTGACAGCCCGTGTCTTCCAAAGCGAGCCTTAGGAGGAGGAGTATCTCGTTTGGCTGCTGGCAAAGGCTGTGTAATTCAGGATAATGTAGGTCATTGCTCCCGGCCAGGAGCGAAGTGCTTCCCGTACCAACTGGTTTTTATGGGGACGGGAGGCATTCAGAATTTGGGGGGGGTTTTGGGGGGGTTTTGGTCTCTTAGTCACTTGCAAAGGCAGTAAACTCAGCATGTAATGCCATTTCCCTGGGCTAGTGCCCGTGTGCCCCGTGGTGGCCGGGTGGCACCGCGCTGGGTCGGGCTGCGCAATGGTTGGCACAGGGTGGGTGAGCTGCCGGGCGCCTGCCCGAGATGTCCCCGAGCAGATGGCCCTCGGTGGGCGGGTGGTTGGCCTTGCCACAGGTATGGGCTTCACAGACCTGCCTATTTCTTCCTGAGTGTCACCCTGGACACGGCGGACATGGTCCCTGCTTCCCAGCGCCGGGGCTGGTACTGGTGGCCACCCCACCTCTGCTGGTGTTCCCCAATGCCGGCCGGCGGCTCTTTGGACAGCACGTGCGATACAGCTTGTACCTGTTCCTCTCCCGGTGTCTCCTTTCCAGTGACCTTTTCAACAAAGCGATGGTGGGGTTTTCACAGCCGGGCTGGCAGCGAGCAGCAGACAACTCTCCTTCCCTCCTTGGTGGCCACAGAGACCCACACCAGCCCCTGCCCTGCAGAACGTGCTGCTGGTGGTTGTTCTGACGGTGCTTTAAGCTTTACATTGACAAGTGGAATTTTCTAAAGTCAGGAATAAAGTCTCCCCGTTATTTAGGGCTCTGTGTGCTGGAGCCCCTCTGCTGGGAGGGGGGGCTGAGAGAGTTGGGGGGGTTCAGCCTGGAGAAGAGAAGGCTCCGGGGAGACCTTGGAGCCCCTTCCAGTCCCTCCAGGGGCT
>BJBW01002815.1:14202-25226 GCA_004320125.1 Scolopax mira
CCCAGGGCAGGGGGTGGCACTGGGGGGGCTTTGAGGTCCTTTCCCACCCAAACCATCCTGTGATTCTGTGATTTACATCTTCTCTCCTCTTTGTTTTGGGGCCACATATGGGTGCTGGTGTCTGGACCAGTGCCCCACACCCATGGGTCCTGTCTAGGGTGCCAGCAGTGTGTGGGGACACTCCCCTGCTCAGACTGGGAAGGCAAAGTTCTCCCTGTCTTCAACTCTGCTCAGCTCTCCAGACCCTGGTATTAATCTGCTTTTACGGTTTTCATTCAGCAGTTTAGATGGTCTCGGTATGATAATCTGCTACAGGAGTTGAAAGTTCTTATCTGTTTTTATTGCTTTCATTATTTGTTTGTTTTTCGGGAAGAAGGACAAGCTATTGAACTTTCTCATTTTCTCTGCTTGCTTAGTCATAGCTCCTTAAAACGAGGCTGTTTTTCACAAAAGCTGAGATATTGAGAAAATTCAAATTTCCTGTGTGGTCTCGTATGGAAAAAATCTCTTTAGTTTTTAGATTGTAGCATATTGAAAATATACTTCCTTGTGAAGTCTTTACCATCTCCTGCTCCCATCTCATGCTTTCGCTGATCACTAAGTGTCCCTTTTTTCTCCTCCCATCCCAGAAGAAGGCAAAGGGTTTTGGTGCCTGGAGGATGACAGGTCTGAGGCAGCATCTAGTAACGAAGCAGCAGGTCCTTTATCTTGTTTGCCACAACGTTTGTGTGTTTTAGAATCAGATACAGGAGAGACCCCGTGCCCCACGCGACGATCTCGGGGCACGAGGGGTGGCAGAGCCACCAGAGTGAAGGAGGCTACTCCGACGTGTGTCCGTGTCACGTCAGGCTCTGGGAGGGGACAGGAGCTTCCCGGCAGCAAGACCTGCCTGAGCTCTGGCGTTCAGGATCATTTGTATGTGAGGTGAGGCAGCAGAGATAGGGACGTTTTGTTTATCTCTTGGGAAAGGAAGTCAGGGAAGGTCCTTCCCTCTCCCAGCCTCTCCACTGAATAATTGAGATATCCCTAATCTAACGAGTGCACTTTTGGAAACGGTTGTTTTTCAAGGAAGCCCCGTGACACTGGGCCCGGCTGCCCATGGCGAGTGCGATGTTGATGGTGTGAGTTGGGTGCCCTTGGAGCACCAGCCACCCCACCTGACTATTAAACACGTGGGACCCCGCGGGCATCACCCAAATAACTAATGAAGGAGGCGTCAGTGTGCGGGGTGCATTTTAACCGTGGCTCTGCTCAGGAGAGTGGTGCAATGGATGCCTTGGCAAAGGAGCGCGGGGGGAGGAAATGCAGAGAGCTATTTGCAATGTAAATAGGTTTTTAATTCAGTTTGGCAGCCCCTCCCCTCCTGCTGTTAAATAAGTTTGACTTTGAAGTGAAGCCCGAAGAGTTGTTATCGGCTCAAAGGCAGAACAAACATTCCCATGTTATCACCTTTTCGCCCTGCGCGAGGGAACCTGGCCAGGCCAGATACTGGCGCTGTCTCCGCGCTGTCTCCCTGCCACACGGCGCTTCGCTGGGAGCCCAGGGCTGAGTTTAACACCATTGAACCATTTAAATGGCTTTGTTTGAATGTCTTGGCTAAAGAGACAGAAATCCCAATGTCGCCTTTTCCCGGGTCTCCCTAGTTTGAGCTAGAGCCCTCCCAGGGCTTTCTGCCTGAGAAATGACTGTGCCCCCAGCAGCAACTTGCCTTAAACTCAGACTTTAGCCCTGGCTGAAAGGGCTGAGACACCCCAAAAAAAGCCTTCTCCTGCTGCTGGGGATGGATTTGCTGCCACCCGTAAGCAGCGCTGCTGCAGCCCCTCAGGTACCAGGAGCTGCTCTTGAACCGCTTTGTCTCTGCACAACAAGGAGCTTTGTTCAGTGTTTTGAAAATAGTTGGCGTTAGATGTTGAACATTTTCTTTCTCAAATGGGGCGATGGTTAAGTGGTTTCCTCTTCCCTTCGAAATGAGTAGACTTCCAAACCACTAAGCTGGTGAGTATTGACTGACTCACCAATGGGATTAGCGGAGATCAAACACATTATGTCTGGTTTACTTGGACCTGGGCTTGTTGCAAGCCTGAATGCATGGTTTCCGCTGGTGAAGCAGTGCTAAGCTGCCGTGTGAGTGCCACAAGCCAGCTCTTGGGTTGGTTGATTGGTTGAATGGAGGTAGGGAGAAGGGTTACTCCTTTGTTCCGTGCCCATATGTACCACAGAAGTGATAGCAGATGGGCCAGACCCACCACTGTGGGAGCCCCTGTACATGTTTTCTTTTCTAAGGACTTATCAAGGACCTAAAGACTGTGGCAGAGTGTTACTGCAGCTCACGTTCTCCTGATGTATCACTGTTGGGAAGTACAAGTTGGAAATTACCCCTCTTCCCAGGCCTTATCAGTTCTTGAGGATTTAGTACCGAAAAGAGCCTACGTGCTCTGTTGAACGTGGTCTGGAGGTGGTTGCAGCTCCTGAGGTTTAATTGCTTGTCCCACCTTGTCCCGTGGCAGCCCCGTGTCCCATGAGGTGTGATCCTGGCCCTTCGCTGTCCTTCTGGAGCTACTGTGTTTCCATGTGGATGGGAAGAGCAGCGTCAGAGGTTCTCTGTCTGCTGGTGATGGATGACAGCCCATGAGCGTTGCTGCAGAAGGGTGCCCATAACCACCCCGAGCACGCGGAGTCATGCTGAGCCTGGCCGTGCCTGTCTCCCCCGTTGCCAGGGCTCCTGCCCGCTCTCCTCCTGCAGAAATAGCTGCCGTGCTCTGCTAATGCAGCTGAAAATAGCCTGGGAGGAAGCAGAACAAACAGAACAGATCCTGGCCATCTCTGCGAGAGCGGGGAGCTCTGCCTGCTCCCCCGGCCCCGCTGCGGGGTTTGCTGGGAGCGGGGCAGGATGTGACCACCCCTCGGGAGGCTGGAGACCCAAGGGCTGGGGAGGCAAAGGGCTAGCTGGGCTTCTTGTATCTGGCTGTGAGATGAGCTGGGATGCTGAGGATGGAGAGAGCTCATGTCCAAGCCTGATGCAGCAAATCGTCAGCCCGCGATGTGGCCCGTGGGAGCACAGCGTTGACTTTCACCCTCTGCAAGGTGTTGTGCTCCTGTGCAAACACACAACCACACCTGGGGTTGTGCAAACACGCTCTGCGCGTTAAATCCATCACGGCCTTGGTGGTTATGCTTATCAGAGCTCGGTAATTAAGTTTTAACTGCTTTTATGGAAAAGGCAGTCCAGAAGTCTCCATTGAGGAGTGATGGAGGTGGCGTTGGCCCTAGGGTGAGGGCTGGACTGGTGGTGTCCCCTGGTTCCCCGTGCTTTCTTTGCAGGCACATGGGCTTGTTCTTTCCCCTTCTCATTAAAATAAATAAGCAAAGACAGAGTTATTTTCGGGGGAGCTGGGTTTACAGTGCAGCTCAGGGCTATCGTGTGTATAACGGGGGGTGGGAGGACCAGGCTTACAGGAGGGGACACCCCGGGGCACCCCAGGGTGTCATCGCTGCCATTACTGTGTGTGTAACATCAGGGTATGGATGTGGTCGGGGAAGTGGCACAGCCCCACTGGTATGAACATGTCAGTTCTTCACACAAGAGAAGGTCCCCTTCCTTGAGCCAGTGCTTGAGTGGTGGGAGGATGTGACAGGCTGAGATGTGTGGGTCTCCTGCCCGCTTGGTTACCTTCCTTGCCCTCTCCTGCTGCTGCAGGGATGTGCTTAGCCCCGGTGCTAGTGAGCTGTCTGGCCGAAAGCCAGAGGAATAATTTGGCATTGAGCTGTCTTACACTAAACCCACTGAAAACGTGTGTCGAGGGTTGGAGTTCTGCCCTTCGCGTTTGCTGGTCCCGGTAAGGACCTGCAGGTTCAGCCCTGGAGAGGTCAGGCCACGCTGCTGGGGTTTGGCTGGGAAGCAGGTTGTCCTCTTTCTCTGTCTCTCTCACACGAAATACATCTTTTGTCATCTTTGTTTTCCATCCTGCAGTTTATTTACAGCATCCCCTGTATCTCTGCAGGCCCGGTGTGATCACCATGCAGGCGCTTTCAGAAGAGGACCGAAAGCTGTGGATGGAGGCAATGGACGGCCGGGAACCGGTGAGCAGAAATATTAGCAAAAAAAAAAAAGAAAAAGAAAAAGTGTTGGAGAAAATTGTGGAGAGCTTCTCGTAGCCCGGGGCAGATTGTTTGCTGCAGAGCAGGCTGTCACGCAGCGCCTGCCAGCCGGTGCAGAGCTGTATCCGTGGGGCAGCTCGCACCTTCTGCCAAGAGAATAGTTTAATCCCTTGGTTAAATATTTGAGGTAATACTGTATCTCCTGTGCTTGGATTGCTTGAAGGTGCGGTGGAAAGGAGGAGGGTAGGCTTGGCCAGCACAAACACGCTGCTGTGCTGTGCTGAAAGGAAAACATGGCAAAAAGACCAGTGGAAGAAAATACGCTGTAGATTTCCAGGGCTTTTTTGAGTCCTGCAACTCATCTGGCAGCCGTTCCTGGGTCTTGTAAAGAATCACAGATTGAGTCTGAGCGGAGGAGTGTGGCCTCTCTTCCCCGTGCTCAGCAATAGCCTCCTTGCTGCCACCTTTGCTCCTGCCGTGCCAAGGCTGCACAGGCTTCCTCATCTCTGGAAGGGATTATGGAGGTTTTCAGAAAAGTCAGAGTTGCTGCTTTTTTAATTTGTCATGTGTACGTGAGCTTTACTGCTGCGTTCGAAGAGCTTCGGCTGGTTCTGAGCGGGTTCCCTTGGAGAAGTGCCAGCGTAACCATCCAGCAGCCACTGGCAACTACAGCTCTGCTGAGCAGCCTGTGTCACACAGCGAGAGCCAGACCCTGGGCCTCCGTGCCTCGGCGTGGCCAAAAGCCTAGCAGGAGAGGAGAAGAAAGTTTGGGGATGAGAGCCAGGGCTGTTATGGGACAGCCCGTTTTGGAGTAGGAGTCTGTGCTTCTGGGCTGGAGTCGGGCTCTGGCAGCGGGAGGGGAGCCCACGCTGGGAGCGGGGTGTCCCATCTCAGCACAGCCCCACTGCCACAGACTGGGACTGGTTTGAGAAGTTTCCCACCCCAAATCCACGAAAAGGCCCTTGTTTGTTGGTAAAAATGTTAGTTAAAGCCAGGTGAGAGGTGGATGCAGGCGGGCTCTTTGGTGAATGCTGGAAAGCACGTGCTGGGCTTAGTCGAGCAACTTCCTTGTGAAACGCGCCGTGGTCGGGAAGGAGGTCAGGAGGGCGGTGTGTGGCGAGGGTGCTGCTCCCCATGTCAGGTGAAGGGTTTTGTTGTGGATTATCACCAGGAATCATAGATCTGTTGGGTAATTCAGGAGGATAGGACCTTGCCAGGTTTCTAGTCCAGCTGGTTGCTTGGGGTGTTATCCGGTCGGGTGCTGAGAGCATCTGAGGGAGGAGACTGCGCAGCCCCCCTGGGCTCCAGCTCTGCTGCTTCACCCTCCTCCTGACACCCAGTCTGAGCCTCTCCTGTTTCAGTTTACACCTATTGTCCCTTGTCCTGCTGCCAGGCAGAGCTGTGAGGAGCCTGGCTCTTGTCTTTCCCATGCCTTTCCTCGCAGGAAGGGTGCCATCAGGTCCCCACCAAGCTTTTCCTTCTCCAAGCTCTAACGGCATGTGCTGCGTGGCTCGGACCTAGCTCTGATGGTGATCACACCTCTGCCACCCTGGTTTCCTCCCTGTGGCAAAATTGTGCTCCTGGGACAGAAATGCTCAGTGGCACCTGAGCTGTACCCTTTCCAGGAAGAGGCTTTATGGGAGGTGCAGGCACAGAGGGAAAAAGGGACTGAATGTGTGTTGTGTGTGTGGTTCAGCCACAGCTCCCTTTTTCTATCCTGTGTTGAGATGGGAGCCTTGTCTGGGAGAGCCAGCCTGCTCCTCGCCTCGGCTCTCCAGTGGATGGCCCTGCCCTGGGGCTGCTGCAGTGGGAGGACACTGGGGTCTAGGACGTACCAACCTCTCCAGCTCCATCCCAAAAGCTGTCTGTTCCCTCCGACATTACCCCCTCCCTTGGTTCTGCAGTGGCACCTGCAGACAGGATGATAGTTTCAATTCCTTCAGAAAGAAAATGTGGATTCTTGCTCCTGGTCCAAATCAAGCCTTGTTCCCCTCCAGCCCACTCACCTACATCCCCCTGCCTCGCCCCCATGGGCAATTCTGGTTGTGAGGATGCGAAACCCAGTCACCTGCAGCGTGAGCTGCATGAACACGTGCTTTTTGACCTGCTGATGTTTTCAGGATTTGGCCCAACAGCAGAGCCAGGCTGTTATGTGTTATGTTAGGATTGGGTTGCAGAAGTGCAGCCAGAGCTTTCCCGTGTTTGTAAAGCGCAGGACATGCGAAAGGCGCTATGAAGTAACAGACGCGGGACAGCCTGGATTATCCTGTTTCAGCATCTGGTTCTGTGAACTCCTTCAAAAACACACAGGTCTTGAGCTGCCGCCTGCGTATTTCTGTTCTTCCCTATCGTGCCCATCAGCTCAGGGCAGCTCGTTCATCCTGCATGTCAAGGATTGCTGCTGCGCGTTCATGCAATACCTCATGGCACTTCAATGCTAATGGTGTTTAAACCTGGCCTTCCAGGTGTGGTGTGGGAGCCATGGGAATGGAGCCTGTAGGGAAATGGATCTGAGAGGCATTTTCCTGATGAAGATGGTGCGTGTTGACAGACAAGGCAGCTCCTTGTCCTCAGTTATCCTCCTTGATCCCTCAGAAGTGGAGTTGTTGATCTGTTCTGTTTGGGTTCTCATCTTGCAACACCAGGGTGTGGGGCGTTACCTGCTCCGCAGAGATTTCCTTGAGCAAGAGACAAGGATTTAACCTTTGGACTCCTAGAAATATCCGTTCTGTGCTCTGACTATATTTCTGTAAGCGAAAAACTCCTGCTGGAGAGAATGTCTGGTTTTCCTTTGATTTGAATATTGAGTGTGGGAAAGATTGGCACGGTGGGCACACTGATTCCATGTGCAAATTCAGGCTGTGGAGAGATTAAAGTGGACTGGAGTTTGTTTTTTAATTATAATTAAAAAACTAAAACCAAATGTTGTATTACATTCTAGGAAGATCTAAATGTAGAATGTGGGTTACATTAGCCAAGACATTTGTCACAACTTGAAAAGATTTATTATACATCTTGCAGTCAAAGCAGTCTCCAGATAGCTATCATCAGTCTGTTAACTCTTACCACTGTTACTAATTTGACTAAAAACCCTGCTTTGACTTTGGGTTTTCGTTTATGTTACAGAAGCTGGAAGTAGAGGAAAATGCCAACTCCATAGCAGAGCAGTTGCATTCGTTTTTGTTAAGATATTTGGGATAACTTCCCCATGGTTTTTCTCCCCTCTGGTGCTGCAGTTTGCAAATGTCTATGGTGGGGGCAGGAGTGACTCCCAAACTTTGCTGGAGCCCGAGCGAAGGGGAAAAGCAGAGTTGGCTCCTGGCAGCGGCGGCTGCAGGACCGAGAGAGGCACAAATTAGGCTGTTTGCTTTGTGGCAAAGAACTGAACAAGATAAGCATTTTAGTCAGGTTGTGGCTTTGCTTGCCAAGTCTGCAGCGAGCGTGCCAGCCCAGAGAGAGATGTTGGCGTCAGCGGTTCCTGCTCTTACCTTCTGAGCAGGTGGGAAATCTTAGAAATCATCCTCACATCAGGGAGGGCAGCTGTGGGGTACTGGGTGGGAAGTGTTGGGGGTGTGAAAACCTTTCTTTGGGAAAGTGAGCCTCGTGATGTAAGGGTAGAGAGAGGGTTAAGGGTGTGAAACGTGTTAGATCGTATCCCCGTTGAGCTATATCCCTGTTGAGCTGCATTAATCTGTTGTCCGTAACCTTGAGTGGTGATGGAGAAGTTAATGTGAAATGGCAAAGGCAACAGCCTGTGATCCTGTCAGAGGAAATAAGACAAGGATGAGGTCTGAGCAGTGCTGTTCTGGCACTCACATCAAGCTGCCCTTTGCTCCATTCGTTTTGTTTTTCTTTTTTGTCCTCTAAAGCAATACAAGTCTATAAAAATCCAGCCAGCATTCGGTGTGGGAGTTGGTGTGAGTGCGTGTAGCCCAGTGTGCTGTGGGCTGGGGACGAGCAGTCGGTCCCCTGCCCCTGCAGGGACCAAAGTCCAAAGTCCCTTGCATGCTTGGGCAGGCTCAGGGCTGGTCACTGAATGGAAAGGCAGCACTGCAGGGGCTGGGGGGTTTTCTCCTGGGACCTGCCAGGGCTTGGACCTGTTGGGTCCTGTTCCTCTTGGCACTCACGTGACTTAGTCCTTGGGCAGTGAAGCTCTGGAAAGAAAATAAGGTTTCTGCTCCCATTCTGGAAGGCAATTGCAGGGCCCTGACCTAGACATCAGAGTAATGTCTAGAAACTCCCCCAGGTTTCCCACACACCCAGGTCTAGTCGTGTCTGCTCCTCCATGTGAAGTCCTTGGTTGCAGGACCACCAAGCTCATGGAGCTGAAGGCCACGGGGGACAGTTGGATGGTAGCCATGGTTTCTGGGTTTCGTGCTGGGCGCTGAGATGCCGTGTTCACCTTCCCAACCAGGGGCTGGGCCTGGCTGGAAATGCCATGCTGTTTGTCAGTGCTGGGAACTTGCAACATTCAGAAATGGTTGCAGCTGAATTAATGGAAGCCTGGAGGGCAAGATCCACATTTTTGAGATATTATGGAGACACTTAAACTCTCTTAGACCTTCCCGAGGTGCCGGAGGTCTGCAGTCACCAGCAACTCTTTGCTGCAAGCATTCTTCTGCCTAGATGTGCCACTCCTTTGCTTGGGCAAGGAGCCCCCAGTGCCCACTCCTGGCCCTCATTTCGACAATATGCTTTATCCATCTTGTCCTTAATTTTTTTCCCTCTGTTTGAGCCCAAACCAAACTCTTTCTTAGCCTTCAGTCAAGATCTGGTGGCAACCTGTACCTATAGGTGATGGCTTGGAGTTTGTGACGGGTCTGTTGTTTATTAGCCTAATGAAATTATTAGCCTAATAAAATTAAGTGCCAGGTGAGATCAGTGTGTCTAAGAGCCTGTGGACCTGCACCCGGAGCCTTTCTTTGGTGACGGGGGGGTCCGATACTGCCCGGTTTTGCAGGGTGCTGAGAGCTCTTGCAGCCAGCAGGAGCTCGGGGCAATCAGACGTGTCATGGTGGGCGTGAAGGACTCCATTCCCTTTTTCTGCAGCCGCCTCTGGGCTCCCGGCCATGACTCAGCTCAGCTAACTCCTCCTCGGCTCTATGGCTGTGTGGGCCACCCTGGCCTTGGCTGCGGCTGCAGCGGCCACCCTGGTGCCAGTTGATGGGCCGGGGCTGTACCTCAGGTGGTGGGTGCCACCTCTGCTGGGTGGGGAGTGGAGGTGGGTCCCCCAGCCCCGTGGGCCTGCGGGCGGCACAAAATGGAGCGGGGTGGCGTGTGGGGGGAGGCCGTACTGGCCGCTCTCCACTAGATGGCAAGCTGAGACCAGCCCGCTCATTGCACTTGTGTCCCAGTGGGGACCAGGGCAGCCCCCCGTGTCACCAGGGGCTCTGTGGGGTGTTGGCGGCTGCCCTGGACCCCCAGGATTAGGGATGCACTGTGCCCCCCACAGCCAGGCTGCCCGTCCCTGCTGTGTCCCCATCCCAGGCTCCCAGCCCAGGGAAAGAGCTCCTTTCCCGGTTTTGTCCCCAAAACCTGGCACAGCCCAAAATCACAGCCACCTCTCTTCCCTCTTCCTCTTGCCTTCCTTCTCATGCTGCCCCAAAATTGATAATTTTGTGGGGCTGGTAGTGTTTAGTCCCAGTAAACTGTGGGGAGGTGAGTGCAGTTCTTCAAAACTTGTAAGGTCTCTTGGCTTTTCCCTCTGTCCCTCGCCAGCCACAGGGGTCCTTCCCGACCCCTCTCCCTCTGTGGCCTGAGGATGGGCATTTCCATGGTGGCCACTGCCACCATCTTGTCCCACAAGGGGGGCCTTCCTGGGGTCTCTGTGGCAGGGGCCATGGTGCCCTGCTGTGGTAGGGCCTGCTCCCTCCTCAGGGCTGGCCCGAGGTGGTGGCTGATTCAGTTTGGTGCGAGGAACGGAAGCGAAATGGTGGCCGGTCAGCAGCTCTGCATCCCACCACCGACCTGGTGGCCACAGGGCCAGAGCCCTTCCCCACGGTGTCTCTCCCCATCCGGCAACTGTGCGGCGGCGCTGGAGCTCGGCTGGTGGCGCTGCTCTGGAAATGTCCTGTTGTGTTTTTGTAGCAAACCCCAGCGTAACAACAAAGCCCAGCCTCGCATTCCTGTCCGACAGGCAGCACCCTCGCCTCCCGCCTCCTCCTCCGATATTGCTTCTGGGAATTCTTTCTGAAATTGTTTTTCATTTTCCTTGTCTAATTATACAAAATGGTGAGAGATTAATTTCCCAGTGGAAATGATGTCTTTTGAACTCAATCCAGTGCTTTCAACCTCGGCATTCCTGTCATTTTGGCTCATTCAGAAAATAAATTAACTTGAAGGACTTTGGTCCCGACACCGGCGCTGCCACAGGGGGACGGTGGGGCACGGGCCACGTGCCTTCCCGACCTGCTCCTCTTGTGTTGGGGCTCGCTGAAACCTGCAGATCTGCTTTATCGTTCCAATCCATCTCCTCCCCAACTCCTCGGAGGTGACTTTCTTCCTCTGTAATGGTTTTGGTACTGCGCTCACGACCTCTGTAGCAAAGTGCTCCCTGCAGAGGTTGAAAACCCCTCTTTGATGGGGATGGGGACCAGTGATTTGAGCACAGGGTGCAGTGTTTGCAGCTGCAGCTGCACCAGCGTCAGGTGAGACTCAGGAACCCCCCACTGTAGCTACTGATAACGCCAGCCATGCTTTTCCCTGCGGGCACTGGCTGTGAATCATTTGTCACTGAGACAGGACACAGACCTGTTGGAGAGGGGCCAGAGGATGCCATGGAGATGCTGGAAGGGCTGGAGCCCCTCTGCTGGGAGCGGGGGCTGAGAGAGTTGGGGAGGGTTCAGCCTGGAAAAGAGAAGGCTCCAGGGAGACCTTCCAGCCCCTTCCCCCTCCAGGGGCTCCAGGAAAGCTGGGGAGGGACTCTG
>BJBW01002815.1:28407-48089 GCA_004320125.1 Scolopax mira
CCTGCAGGGGTTCAAGGGCAGGTTGGAGGGGGCTTGGAGCAACCTGGTGTGGTGGGAGGTGTCCCTGCCCAGGGCAGGGGGTGGCACTGGGCGGGGCTTTGAGGTCTCTTGCCACCCAAATCACTCTGTAATGCTATGACTCTGTTAGCATTGTGGAATTTCAAATCATGTCTGGAAAGGGACCTGTCTGGTGCCATTGTGGAGAGGGGCACTGAGACCATTTAGGTCTCCATGGGGCCAGCTCCCAGCCCCGGGGGGTGAGGGGGCACTGCGATCCCTGCTCTGCATCCTAGGATTGCTCCAAGAAACCCCCCTTCAGCTGCCCGGGGCTCGCAGGGGTCTCCAGGGTGCGAGGGCAGGACTGGTGAGGGTGGGATCACGTTCCCCTTTCTGCTGACCTTCCCAGGGCCTGAGGGTCCCCGCAATGGTCTGGAGGCTGTCCCAGTGTGTCCCCCACGAGCGGCTGTGCAGACCGAGGACTGAGAGTGGTCTCTCCTCGGAGATGTTACAGCCTTGGCGTTCAACCACCAGCCGTTGTTGGGAGCAACTGGGCAGGGTAAAACCTCTTTTCACAGAGGAGCAGCGCCAGGCATGGCCGCGCTGCAGTTATTTTAAAAATAAAGATGACACTGTCATTTAAAATTAGGTTGGTTTTTGATGTGTGCAGACTCCTTGTTTGTCAGTCGATGCTGGGAGGAGGAAGGGGGTGTGTGCTCGCGGGAGAGGCAGCGCGAGGAGCTGGCCGGGCCCCAGCGCAGAGAGCTGGCGGAGGAGGATGTGCGAGCTGTTGCTCAAGCATCCTAGAAAACTCTAGGGGAAGCTGTTAAACTAGTGGAAGTTTTCACTTTTAATCAGTCACTTGAGTGGTCTGACCATATGTGCTCTGCTGGACTCGCTTAAAAATGCTGCTTTGTGAAACTTTAAGCGCTGTAGTTATTCCAAAAATGTATTTTGCTAAACCGGTTGACCTTTAGTTACATTATTCCAGAGGCTGCTGTGTATCCAACACGCTTTGTTCCCCATCGCTTCCACCCACCCCCTTATTTTCCCCCCCCCACCCCCCCAATCTCTCTGCCGCTCGATTTCCGTTTAGTGTTTGGACATGGTGGGTTGATATTTTGACCCAGGTAATTTTTCTTTTTTCCTTCGTTTGGCCCAGGTAATTTTTCCCCGAGGTGACGACCACGGCGGGTTATGCAAGTGTGCTGAGCCCAGCAGCCCAGCTGGCTGGCGGGCAGCCCGGCCGGCCGCGGCTGCCGAGCCTCTGGGGAATGCCTGCACTTGTAATAAAACGTGGGCTTGTTTTTAATTAGATCCATCATTTAGTTCAGCTTGGAGAGAGGCAGAAGAGTGAGGACCCGTGTAGACGATTCAAGCCCCCAAATGCTCCACTTTTGATAGATTAATTTCTATATATTTTTTGTTCCCCCTTTTAATCAGGCTCAGGGATTGGTGTAAATTCTGAGCTGAAATTTCTGCGGGAAGGAAGGAGGGAGAGAGGGAAAAGAAGGGAGGGAGGGTGGCTCCGACTGCAATGCATTAGTTCAGTGCTGAACAGTATGTTGGGAAGGAAGGAGGGAAGGGAGGAAGGAAGGAAGGAAGGAAGGAGCTGCCAGGGACCCTGGGCCACCCTCTTCCAAATGAACAGCCCTCGCTTGAATGACACAAACCAGCATTTCGCAGCGGGTTGCTGCTGCCCTGCCAAGTCTTTCGCTTGGGAAGTGAGGCATGTTTTCTCCTCCCCTCCCCCTGCAGGGAGGTTTGCAGGGATGTGGGCTGGGAAAGATCTCGCTCCTATCTGTGTCGTTCTGGCTCGCAGAGCAAGGAGGGTTATTTCTAGCCACAACACAGTGCAGCCCAACTCTGAAAATCCTGCTTGTAGTATGAAAACCTGGCTCTCGGACAGAAATAGAACGGGGTTGATAAGGCAGAGCCAGAAACAAGAGCTGATTTCATCAAGGTTGCCAGGTGTCCTGCTTTTAACAAGGAAATATGCTTTTTTGTACATGAGCCTTCCTGCTCTGTGCTCTCCTGGCATCCCCGGGGCTGGGCTGTGTCCCAGCTCTGCAATGGTGTGCCAAAGCCCAGCCTGTGCCCATCTCACTCTTCTCTTTTTCTTACTTCTTTCCTTCCACCTTTTTCCACCAGGGTATATGGACCCCCAAGTGCTCTGGCTCAGCATTCCTGTGCACTCTGTGGGGACCTTCCTCTGCGGAGATGGGATTGAGTAACGTGCTGGGAATCTGCAGCCAAGAGAATAGCCCCTGCCCTTCTGGGGTGTCTTGCTGTGGTGCCTCATCGGGCACAGCTCTGGGTGTCAGCAGGCAGATTTTGGTTTGAGGAGATGATAAATCTTTACGGTCTTCCTAGTCAGAGAAAATGTGCCACCGCTATCTGCTAAATGTAGGCTTGAAAATACTGTTTTTTCACTTTCTTTTTCTTCGGAATTGCTG
This sequence comes from Scolopax mira, assembly GCA_004320125.1. NCBI lineage: Eukaryota > Metazoa > Chordata > Aves > Charadriiformes > Scolopacidae > Scolopax > Scolopax mira. Next base: position 30,861 of record BJBW01002815.1, read on the forward strand.
TGGAAATAATGAAGCATTTGGTGGTAAAAACAGCAGAAAAAGCCCCACGCCTTTTAATCTTTTAAACTGAACGTGCTCAATAATTTGCTGAAGTTTTGCTCTCTTGAAGTCACTTTGGGTTGCCCAAGATCTCCATGAAAAACCCTATTTGTTGTCATTTACAGCACAGAGGGGGTTTTGTGTGCTGCCAAAGCTGCGAGTGAATGCAAGACTTCTCTGGCCTTCTCCTGAGGGCACCTGAGCGCTGTGCAACACCATCCCGAAGGGATTTTGGTCCAGGGTTGCAGGGTAACGCTCATAAACCTTTTCCTTAATGGCTGCTGCTTCTCGAGCTTCCAACTCCTCCTGTAGGATTGGAAACAAATTCTCCAGGACTTGTCTTGGTGCGTCTCAGTTTCTGTTGTGGCTGAAGGGGACGAGGACTTTAGCATCTGGACTGGGGGGATCAGGTACATCACTGGTGTCCGAGTGGGGAAGAGGTTAGGAGGCAGCCTTGTTCCAAGTGGATTTTCTGTTGTCTCACGCAGGGCAACGAAATGGGCAGGAAAAGGGATGTACAAGAGTCCCAGCATGTGGTTCCCAGGGCTGGGCTGCAGCTTTGGGGTGCTGCCGACACCACCCCACCTAGAACCATCTGAGTCAGACAGAGTGACTGGACTCCAGTCTGCATGCTGGTTTTCACCTCATTTTCCCTTTTCATTTATAAAAAAAAAAAAAGTTGCAAAACACCCGTGTCAAATATCTGTGCTGCTCCTGCCCACGGCTTCACAACCTGTCCCGGGATGGCTGGCAAGCCAGTTGGGCTACCGATTCTGAGGGAATATAATGATTTCTATTTATACTCTTTTGGCTTGTGCATCTTCTGAGCTGAAAGTTGAAAAACTCGCTCATGGTTGTTTTGAGGATTTCTGAATATGAATCACGAGGAAATTGCATAACGCTGCAGCATTTCCTCCTATTGCTCAGGGCTTTACAAACACGGTGCTCCTCCAGGGAGACCGAGGAAATCTGGCAGGACTGGCCCCTTTGGACAGTAGTGTTAGTCTAAATGGGAAGTCTGGGTTGAAGGGTAGGTCCCAGCATGAGCAGAAGGAGCCCAAGGTGGAATCTTCTGTGCAGGGCATGGCCTGGGGGAGTGAAACGGTGGGTTCCTTCTCCAACGGCGATTCCTCTGTGTGTGGCTGCAAAGCAGGGCTGCTGGTGCTGGGTAAGGTGTTAGATCACTGCCACCTCCCGCCTCTGAGAAGCTCTATGGTTCTTTCTTCCAGATTTTAGCAGATTTTAGGGCAGAATTTCATGGTGATGTTGGAACTTGGAAGATTTTGGGAACTGTGCTGAGCGCCGCACAGCCTCTGAGGGACACAGCTTAGCTTGGACCATTTTGAATTTTAAATAGTAACAATTAATAAATATTTTCATATAAAGGATGTGTGCACGTATACAATTGCCATATGAAAGCACAGTTAATTTAGTTGTGGAGGTTAATAGACATCATGGGGACCCAGCGTGAACCCTGAAATGAGGAAATAACCATAAAATTACTCATCATCTTCTTTTCTTAGTTCCCATTCCAAACCCCAGGTACTTCCTTTCCCTTTGCTTTTCCCACAATGCAGTTTTCCAACCAACCCATTTACCTGTTTGCTCTTTGCATGCTCAGGTGTGCAATTTTTTTAGGATCAGGTTGGAAAAGTGAGGGATTGGATTCTTTTTGGTCTATCTGTGTACAAGCAGAAGATGGCACCAGGCCGTGATCGGTGGCTGTAGAAGTATTTCATGCTACTGGTGGTGGCTGCCAGAGGGTTTGTGATTATGAAAATCCACAGGTTATGTTTTTATTACCCTCCAGCGTAGGTATTTATATGTAGTAATGACAGGGAGGAAATTTATGGGGGGCACAGAGAGGGTCCAGTGGTTAATAATTGAGCATAGTGCAGGTGTTTCAAGGGAGAAATTTTAGCTTTGCAGGAAAATTTCAAAATAATTATGAATTGCAGTTTCTGTTGTGCTCTTATAAAATTCATGCTTCTGGATTACTTACAGATGAATCTCATAATTTTTCAATAATAGGGTGCAAAGGCATTGTTTTAAGCCTCTGAATAGCAGTGATTCTGCAGAAACGAAGCACCAGTAATTTCCTCTAAAACAGGTACAATCTGGTTTTGTTCAGGATATGTGAGCAGCTGCAGCATGAATTTAGAAAACTAAGTTCAAGGCATCAAGGTCTGCACATTTTGCACTAGGTTAATATATATTTTTTTATTCATATCACTTCTGAAACTGCCTAGTAAAGACTCTTTGGCTCTGGAGATACAATCGGATGGGACTAATTAGTGAGAGCGTGATGTTGGAGCGATTGGGGTGCTGCAGGGTAGGGATTTGTCTCCAGGTTAGTCACCAGCCCCACTTTGGGTGAGTTTTATAACTGAGCCTGTTCCCATGGGGGAAATGTGGGACACGAGCCCTTCGCTGCTCAGCACAGGCTTTTCTCGCTCAAATTTCCAACCCCTTCTCTGTGACTAATACTGAAAAGTGAAAAAAGCTTTTTACTTCATGAGAAGCTCTCTGGTTTTGGGTCTGTTTTCTCCGGAGTGAGCTAACAACAGGAAAACAGGGTGTATGCATATACAAATACACTTATTTTACAGTGTTTTGTCACCTGGCTCTGTCCTGGGCAATGTGTGTGTGTGTGGGATGGTCTGTCTGTCCCCGTCCTGTTCTCAGCACACCCCCACCATGCTGTTTGTGCATAGACCTGACAGAGAGATGATTTGGGGAGGGGGAAAGAAATATCTATATTGTGGGAGGTGTCGCTGCCCAGGCAGGGGGCTTGGAACTCCATGATCTTTAAGGTCCCTTCCAACTTTAGCCATTCTGTGATTCTATTCTGTGAGGCACTTGCAGGCAGAGGTTTGCGGGGCTGGCAGGCAGCGGTGGGTGGTTGTCTGTGCTGGATTCAAACATGGTGAAGGAGGACAAACTGTGGTCGCCACACTGGCTGCACCCACAGACCAGTGGTGGGCTGAGATTTTCCATATGCTGGATTTATAAGTTTGTGTGGTGATGTAAAGATGAATTGACAGCATAACAGTGTGGTGGAGTTCCAAGGAAGATGGTGTAGGGTAAAAATGCTCCTGTCTGAACAATCTGTAACTTTATTTTTGTCAGTAATCGGTGGAGACTTGGGTTTAATGAACAGTAAGAACCTCTTTAAAATTCAGCACCCTTTCACGGGGGGGAAGGTTGGTCCATCAACTGGCTGACTTGCATATGAGCCTTAATCTTAAAATGCATCCTTGTGCTTTAAGCCCTCCATATTACCAAAGCTCTCTGGAAAGAGTGGAATATTAATATCCATAAAGGGGAGCTGGGCAGGAGTGACCCTTGCCGTGCTGAGACCCCAGGGGTCTCTGCAGCCTGGGCCAGCTCCACCAAAGGGCAGGATTGTGACAGTGGGGCAGATGATGGCCCTTGGGGTCACTCTTGGACCCCTTACACAGCAGAGCTTTCTTCAAACTTGGAAACTTTCTCTTATTCTAAAAAACCTCTCTCTGCAAAAGGCTTGAGGCAGTATAGGAAAATAATTTCTTTTTAAAAGCAGTGTTTTTCTTGGAAAAGGAAGTGATATTACAGAATTGGGGCTGGGTTAAAACCCTGATGTTGTGGAGTGTTGTTAATGGATTAACACACTGACAATGGATAAAAGGTTTGTCCTTAACAAGATGGATGTAGGATGACAGTATCTCCTTGTTTTATGGTTGCATAGTTGACCTCTGCATGAAATATCCTTTTCAGTGTGTGCACACTTTGCAATTAATGGCATCAGCATATTGTGTTTCCTTCTCTGTCCTTTTCCCTTTTTTTTTTTTTTTTTCCAAAGAACAGTCTCTGATGATTAATGACCTCTCTGTTGTTTGGTGTAACCAAACTGGAAGAGTGAATCTGCAGACACATTTTTCCCTGTCTCGGATGCTCTGTGCACCATCCCTTGAGCTGGGTGAGTGGTCCCTCAGGCCTGGCAGCAGAGGAAGCCACTGGGAGAAGGACAGGAGGAAGAACGTGGGGCCAGGGAGCATGTCCAGTGCTGGAGCAAGTGCCTGAAACTTGGGTTGACCCAGAAGAATTGGGAAATACTCAGGTGTCCCCAGGACAGGAGCTGGTGTGTGCTCAGCAAGGGCAGTGGCTGGCCTAGGACTGTAGCCCCAGGAGAGGCAGGGGGCTGGCAGGGTGGGCTTCTTGGCTAGTAACCTGGCTGTAAGTGGAAAGCAAAGTTTTAAGAGCTGGGTCACTTTTATTGTATATATTATTAACCTACATGTCTGGGGGTGAGCCAGGGTGGAGTGATGGGCTTGAAGGATCCTGAGGAAGGGCCGTCTATCTCCAGACCTTTGAATCAGAGCTACCTCAAGCTGTGTCCCTGGTCCCCTCAATGGGTCCTCAACAGAGGTGCTGAAGTTGGAGAGAAGGGAGGGCTGACCTTAGGGAGGGCTGACTTGATGGCCAGGGCTACCGGGTGGCACCACTGGTACAGGAGCTCGCTGTTAGTTTCCTTCCCTCTTTTCACTTATTTTATTTTCTTGGTATAAACACTATTCCTGGAGGAAAACTCACTTGCTGACTACAGTTGGTTTTGCTGCTGAATCATCCCCCAGTTTCCAGATGTGAGATGATGGATTTCTCCTGCAAACAAAAAATCTCTATTTTGTCTTTGTTGCGTAGCTGGGTGCCTGGGAGGGGAAGAGGGAAGGTTCTTCTAGGAAGAGTGTGAATTAGCGTTGGGGGGGTCAGTTTTGAGCTACACCGTGAGATTTGTGCTTCCCCAAGAGCATCCTGGGTGGTAGAGCTGATGCACCCCTCCGGCTGGTGCCGTGCTGTGGATGGCATGGAGGGACAGGGCTCCCTCTGTTAAACCTGCAGGAGACACATGAACGGGGTCGTTGCATTCTTTCATGCTGACGAAGCTCCCTCGTTAAGCTGGCTGCCCTGACAGCAGTGCAGCTGGCGTGTGGGGTGAGAGCTGCCCGTGTCCTCGTTGCCACCGCAGAGGTGTCCCCGTGGAGCTGCTGCTTTGGTGGCTCTGCACAAGGCTGGCACGGTGGCCGGTGGGGGGAGAGCACAGAACGGCCTGCGTTTTGATGACCTTCACGGAAGGCATCTTGAAGTGGCCTAACGGTGATGTGCTACGTGACACGCAGCCTTTTTGTGGGCTTTTTTCGATATGGGCAATGGGGACCTTGGGCTGGTGTTGGGGCTGCCCGGGTGAGTGTGGGGGCGAGGGCTGCGGTGTGAAGCAGCGTGTGTGCCCGCTGCTGCTGGCACCGGTCCTTTGAGGGCATCGCACTCTCACCTTCCCAGCCTCGTGCTTCTGCTGGAGCTCTCAGGGGACATCCCGAGAGCAGGGACCCCACTGGAAGCACCCAGGGGCAGCGGCTGAGTCTCTGTCCTCAGTGTTCATACCATTGATGAGGAGGCTGCGGTGGGAAAGGTGGAGCAAGGCCTGCCCGGGGACCTGGGCCTCTCCTCCTCCCCGCTCCCTGAGCCTCTGTGGCCGTTGCTGCCTCTGTGTTGCTACCAACATCGCCTTTGGAAACTTGCCTTCCCCACTTGCTATTTCTGGAGGTGGCATGTGATTAAATCAGCTCCCTGCATGTCGCTGCTGGTGGAAGGGGGCTCCCAGCTTTGTTGCCGGCAGAGGAAGGGTGTGCACAGCCTGCACAGCCCTTTTTTCCTGTTCGAAGGGATGCTGCCACGCTCGGCTCCAGCTTCTGATGCTGGTGGAGCCGCCGGGGTGTGTGTGTGTGTGCTTCTGTTGGGGCTCTGGCTTGAGGAGGGATTATTTGAAAACATTTTACTCTGTTGAGCTGGAGAAATACAACCTGTCTGAGGGCTGGTCTCCTTACAGCCACAGTTTTCATTATGCTGGGCTTTTAAATCATCCTCAGACTGTGATTAAAACCTTCTGCGGTTGTTTTTCCCCTTTTTACTGTATCCACTGAAACATTGCTTTGCTCTAAAGCAGCCAAGCTGTAGTAGTGATGGGGACAGGAGGAAGAGCACGGATGTTTGAAGAGAGTAGAGTTGTGGGATGAAGCCCCAGCCTTGGCTCAGAGGGTGACTCTGTCCCCGGCAGTGCTGGATGCATCACCTCATCCTTCTGCATTTCACGTCCTCTCTAAATTAATGACATTTCTTTTCCTCTCTTACTTGTTGCTTGACTCATTCATTCAGGCTGTAAGTACTGGTGAGGGTGGCTGCCTCCTCCTTGCCTGAGTCGCACCTACCAGATGATGCTGTATTGCCCAGAAGATGTAAAGGGAATTGTCTGCTTTGCTCTAAGTTTATATCCTTCATGTGCATCTTTGAGAAGAGCAGAGAGGAGAGAATTCCCACGTGCTTTTTGTTTAAAAGCCCCTTTAGTTTCTGTTTTTACCTAGTCCATCCCATTTGCATTCCCATCTTTTAAGAACTGTCCTAGTTGTTATTTTAATACAACTCCAAAGCTTTGGCAACCTGAAGTTTCGAATGCCAAAGGCTGTGGTGGCTGCTTTGGGCAAGTCAAGGGAGGTCCTCCTGAGAGCTGTCACCAGTTGGGGTGACATCACGTGTGTCAGCAGTCCTTTCCCAGGTGGAGCCAGGGTCTTCATAAGACTTTCTTCTTGTGTTTTGCAGGTTTACAACTCGAACAAGGACAACCAAAGCGAGGGCAGTAAGTATTTCTTTCCATGGCAGACCCTGAGAAGGTGGTAGTGCTGGTTGGGGTGTGCAGATCTTGGTGGGTCAGCAGGAGAGGGTGAGCTGCTGGCAGTGGGGACACTGGGCTATGCTGTGCTCCCCTGGGCCAGGGATGTGGGGTGACAAGGCTCATGTGGGTACTGCAGGGTGACCCCAGGGAGTAGCTGGATCTGCCACCCAGTAGGGAACTGGTGCAGAAACTTGGTGGTGGAACTTGGGGCTGTGGAAAGCAGTGCCAAGACGTTCCTGTGGCACTTCAGGGTGCATCTCCTCCCGCCTGTCCCACACCCTGGTGTCCCCAGGCTGCAGTGGTGGTGCAGGGGGTGCTGGCCTGTCCCAGGACTGGCTGCTCTTGTTATCACAGCCAATGTGTGGATGTGGTATCTTGAACCAACCGGCTCTTCTTTCTGAACCAGAGAATGTGGAGGATGAATAGGCCTTTCCCAAAGGGAAACTGGAGCTAAAATATAAAGAGTAGGGAGGTCCCACCTGATTGGGACAGTCAACAAGAGCCCCTAAAAAAAAAAAAAGAAAAAGCTGTTTTTATTGTATTTTGGGCGATCAAAGACTTGCGTCAAGAAAGCACTTGTTTTTCTTGTTAGAGGAGCGGTTGCATCTGGTCCTGGCTCTTACGTCCTGTGTTTGAAAACCCCTAATTGAACCATTTCCCAGTAGGCTTGAATTGCCATAATTGCAATACTCAAAACTCTGATCCCTTCCCTCCTTCCCCCAAAGTCATCGGTCACACAGGGGCCCAGCCTGGGTTGATGGCTAGTGAATAGTTCATTTTTACGCTGCCTCAGACAGGGCATTTTCATCTTGAGTAGAAGCATTTTTCTCATAATAATAGGTATAATTTGCAGATAATGTTCCTCGCACCCATTTTCAGCCCTTGCACAAAACAGTCTCTTTCCTCCTTTCTCCTCTGTCTCTGCTGTGGCTTCTCCCTTCCCTGTTGGTCCTCCATGTCGTCGGCCCCGCATCCCTCTCATCCCTGTGTTTTCCTCTTGGCTTTGTGTGCCCCAGATGGTCCTCGCAGAGTTAAATGCTGTTCCTCGCGCTGGTGAAGGACAGGATGGCTGATGCCCCAGCTGGATGTGAGGTCTGCTTACAACAGCTCCATCTTTTTTCCATTTTACAGAGGGGAAAAATGAGGGGTTTTTTTTGAGACAGAAACAACAGCCTTGCTCAACTCTGTCCTGGCCATGCCCTGTCACTGCTCCGTGTCCCTGCACCCGGCCTCTGGCTCTGCCCGGGCTATACATGGTGGTTTGGCTCCAAGAAACGTGTTAAAATAACCCTTTTCTCAACTTTGTTGAGGGGTGATGCAAAAGCAAAAAGAAAACATTAGGCATGGGGGCGGGAGGAAAGATTGGTGAAGCAATTGGTGAAGTAATTACTGCTTCTGAAAGCAGCGCTTGTCAAACGGCGACCTTCCCATCTTACGTGCTGTCAGCCAGATGTTCTCCTGGGGCCCTGACTTACGCTGGAGTCATCCTGCAGAGTAACGGCGGCTCTTTTAGAGATGGTAAGAGCTTGAGTCAAGTGTGCCCATGACTTTCCCAGGGTTATTTGTGGTGTTTCATCCCGGTCTTCAGCTGCCACGCTTGCAGCGGAACCCAGGTGGGAGCTCCTAAATGCCCCTTTAGGGTTTCCTTGGGTAAGGGCTGGGTGATGGTTCTCCACCCGGGCTCTTCACTGCTGTTCCTGTGTCCTGAGCCTGGGCTTCTCCCCATGGTTAGTTGTGCACAGCCTCATGGAGGGCCCGCGTTGGCAGAGGTGTGGGCAGCACCACGCTGACCCGCAGGCACCTAAATAGCTTATTTTCCTGGGTTTTCCACGTGTTGGAGGGGAATGTCTCCCTCCATGGGGATGTTGGGGTGATGCTCGGGAAAGTCTGAGTGGTGCTGCTGGTTCCTGCCACTCCTGCCCACGGCCAGGGGCTGTTGCAGGCTCCTTCCCCAGCCAGCCCCTGGATGCATCCCTCGCTGGTGGCCTGTGGCTTTGAGGAGAAAGTCGGTTTGTCCCTGGGCTGGGCAGCTCCTGTGTCAGATCCCAGCCTGTGTCCTTGGGGAGGCTGGTGGCTCGTTGTGCCAGTGGTGGCTGCAGCCCCCGTGCCCGTCGTGCCGCTCTCTGAGCGCTGGGCAAAGGGTGGGGAGATTTGGACGAAGACACCAAATGCCAAGTCTCCCCCCGCACGTCTTCACCACCCGAGAGGGGAGCTGGGGGTTTGTCAGCTGAGGCGGCTTCGGTGAAGTTTATCATCTTCTTGTACCTCTTCTGTTTTGATGCTTCATCTTAAACATGGGAAGAATCCTCCTGCTCTGCTCTGAGACCCCGCTCTTTGGGGGACCCTCGCCTGGAGGCTCCTCGAGCAGCCGCGCTCCCGAGCGTCTGGTGGCAATTACCCTCCCGGCCGGGGCTGCCACCGGTAGGCTCGGCCATCTGCCTCTGCCTTAGGCCTCGTGAGAGCCCTGTCTGCACCCAACTGCCTCCCTCACCAGTGACCCCTCAAACTGACCCCGAGACGGGCTTTTTGCCACGTGGCCCTTCATGCGGGAGCTTCCTATAAGGGCTGGAAACGAGGGCAGTGATTGAGCGGAGGCCGGATGCAATTCCTGACCCCGAAAACCTATATCCCTCTGCTTCCTGCCCACGCTTACGTTAGTCTGGGAGGGACTGGCGGTGCTGTAGCGAGGGCTGCTTTTTGGCCACTCTCTAATTTTGCGGAGTTTTTGGGTTTTACGTCCTGCTGTGTGGCCAGATGGCCATCGGCCTACAGGGTGATTTATCTTAATCTTCTTTGGGAGCCGGGAGGAAGCGGTGCCGGGCGGTGGGGGTGAGGGGGTGTCAGTGAACCGCGAGAGCCAGATGAATTTAGATGCACTCGTTTGCAAACCGGGAGGACTTGCCCTGCTCTGTGGAAACAAATCCTCCAGGCCATTTGTGCTTATTGCATGGAAAATTACAGAACTCCTTTCCCTTCCCCTCCCCACCATTCCCCTCTCCTTTTTCCGTATCCTCTCGGTTCCCTGTTAGTTCAGGACCCCCTCAAAAGCTTTCTTTGTTTTTATAAGCTCTTCATAGACCTCAAGTCCCTGGACTGCCCCATCTGCTGCTGTGCTTTTCTTGGTGACCTGGCCCTCCCCAGCAACCTTCATTTCCCAATCTTGGCCACTCGCTGGTCGTTGGAGACTTGAAGTAAGACTTGAAAACTCATTTCTCTCTGGTCTCTGCTTCTTTGTTTCTCCCTTCCTCTGTGGCTTTTAATTTCATAAGGTCTTTGGGAGAACTCATCCCAGTAACCACCATGGCACAGCATGGGGAGACGCGTGGTGGGGTCAGCACAAGAGGTTGCTTTCACTGATGAGTGCTCAGCTGGAGCTGCCTGAACAGGGCTGATTCTGTCTTCTTCCCCCCTTGCCCAGACTCTGATGTGCCATAACAGGGTAAAGGAAAGGTATTAATGGATTAAATAGAAATAATCTGCTTGGCAAAAATAGAGCAGGATGAGAGCAGCTCAGTAGCAGTAGAAATACAATGCAACGTGAAGGTCAGATAAGTGTGTGTGTGCAACAGCTGTAATACAAGTGATGTGCATTGCCTTTGCTGATGGGAATGGGCTGGCACGTAAATTGTGAGGCAGAGAGCCTGAAATGGTGAACTCTGTGGGCTGAACAGCACTGTGCAGGGAAACTGAAGCTTCAGGGTCACGGCCGGTATGAAGCCAAGGTGAATAAGACCAGGGTTTGCCTGCACAGAAGGGTTTCTACACCCTTTTTGGTGTGTTTTCCTGCTTCTCAGGTACCCCTGTGCTTGTGTTTATCAGTGATGCGGGGTAGGGTGGGCTGTGCCCCACTGATCGAGGGCTGGTTTGATGCAGCATCCGTGTGTGGAGTGATTGGGAGTGGTGCTGGAGAGCCCTCCCCGTGCCCGGCAAAGGGCTCTGGAGCTTCTGCATATTCACTCATCCTATGGCACAGGCATCCTGCAACTTGTGTGCTTATGTTGGCTCCGCTCCTCGGCGTGCTTGCCCAGAAAAATATAATAGAGCTGTTTTACTGTTTCACTGTTTCAGGTTCTTGTGCCATTCATCACACAAGAAGCGCCACCGGCAGCGAACTCAAAACAAGTGATTAGTGAGGGACTGCACCCTGCAAGCCACAGGCAGCCCGAGAGCTGGCGGCTTGTCCTGGAGCAGCGGTGAATCTGTGGTTAAATGAATGATGTGAACGGGGGGAATGCAAAGGAGTAAAATTGCACGTGCCTTGTTGTGAGGACACTGCCAGCCCTGGGCCGTGCTCTTGGTAAAATGCAGTTTTGTGGCTTTTTGTTACGACACGGCATTCCCTCAGGTCTGTGCAGACGTCAAACCATCTGCTTTTAAGCCACTGCTATACCTTTCTACCTCCTGGGGTCCATCTTAAGGCGTGCAGCCCTGTTGTACACAGTCCTGTGGTGTGACCCCTCTGCTGGCAGGGGGGGCTGAGAGAGTTGGGGGGTTCAGGCTGGAGAAGAGAAGGCTCCGGGGAGACCTTCCAGCCCCTTCCAGTCCCTCCAGGGGCTCCATCTTAGAGCCCCTTCCAGTATCTGATGGGGCCCTATGAGAAAGCTGGGCCTTTTTACAAGGGTGTGTAGTGATAGGACGAGGGGTAATGGCTTCAAACTGGAAGCCCCCTCTCTGTGGGGCTTCTGCCACGTGAAGGGTTTCCCAAACCTTTATATAGGGAGGAAGTAATTTTCCTGTACAAATAGCTGTCTGCAGGCAGTGTTTTCCACGCCGTGGTGGAAGGCTGACTAAGGGATAAATTCTTCCAGCAGGTATTTGGATCCGTATATTAGTAATTTCTTGAAATTAAATGTGAAAACCTGCAATGGCATGAGTTAATTGAGTTTTAACATTCCATTAACACAAATGTTTTAGATCTTGCTCTCAGGCAGAGTCAGCTGCCTTCAGGACATCCTAATTTGCACCAAATAAATATTTCATTTGTGCTAATAAAAGAAGGGGCTGTGCTTGAACTGTGCACATCTGCACAGAGCGAGGGTAAGTGGGATGTGATGCATTGCATTCATCACACAATATTGTTTAGCTGGGCTTTTGCATCACCGGGGGGGGCACGGAGTGTCTGCCCAAAGCCGGGCGCAGGCAGGGCACAGGGGCACAGGCATTGCTGGGTGCCAGGGCTGGCTCCCCAGGGACAGGTCCCCTCCCTCTGGGCACAGGAGATGCTTCAGGCAGAGGTTTGCCCCAAAATTCACCCCCACATCCCAGTCCTGACAGCTCTTCCACCACCACGTGCTGTCAGCTCTCTCCTCTTTGTGTCATGTTTTCACCTCCACACTTTCACATTCCTTTTGATTTCTTTATTCCATTTTCCTTCACAGTTTTTTCTTGCTTCTTGCTTCCACTTGTTTCTTCCCTAGTTCTCCTTTTACTGTAACTTTTCAGTGCTCTAACCTGTCATACGGCTTGTCCTTGAAAAAAAACCTGCATTTGCACAAAACCACCTCAAAACCCCCAAGAGGAAGTCCAAGGCACCACCAGCAAAGCCTGGGAGGATGGTCCCGTATCCCAGTCATGCAGGCGGTCCCCGGTGAGGGTGATGGAGATGGAAGCATCTCTCCAGCTCAGGGATGGCTTGGTGAGCTGGGTGGAGAGCCGAAAGGATTTATAGGAATTACCAGGGACTCGTCAAGCGAGCTGCCTCGAGTGCCATTTACAAGGGTGTGTTGTGTCAAAAATAAGTATGAATGATGCCTGTTTTTTTTTTTTCCAAGCAGCCTGGTGTCAGCTTCCCAGGCAAAGGTCTCTTCGGGTTATCTCACCTTGATCCTAAATTAATATTTTGACCAACTGCAGCTGTAAATCTCTGCCAGAGCCTGGGGCTCTGCTGCTGGGCAGGCGTGGGAGGGCTGCGGAGGCTGAAGTGAGGGGTTTGGGGTTTGGGCTCTGTGCCTGCCCGGGTTACACCTGGTACGAGCTACCGGGCTCCTGCCTTCCCTCCGGGAACACTTCATTTCTCTCCTTCTCCTTTCTCCCCGCCTGCTCCGACCAGCGGCACGTTGTGGGGATGTGGGGAGGGCTGCGGGGGGCGTGGAGCCGTCCCTCTGCCGGGTGTTTATCCCTCCTCTCTCTGCTCTCCCCTTCCAGCCGCCCAGTTGGATAATATCGGCTTCAGCATCATCAAGAAGTGCATCCACGCTGTGGAAACAAGAGGTAGCGCAGTTCGCCAGATGGTCTTGTTCCGGGGGACGGCCTCGCAGCTGTTTGCAGCAGAGCAATCGCTCACCTGCCCTTTTCGTCCCCCAAAAAATGATTCATTAACCCTCGGAGACCCACATCAGAGGAACGGTGTAATGTGCTCAGGCAGATGCCTTGGCCGAGACCTGTGCTTGCCCCGTGGCCAGGGTTAGGGGGCTCGGCAAACCTCAGGGGCAGAGTTGGGAAGGAATGCCCTGGGTGTGCGAGCTGGGGGAAGGGACCGGAGCTGGGGACTTCATCTGAGCATCTCTTCGAGCTGCAAAACCACTTCCTCTCCTGTGGGACAGCGCACAGATCTGTGTTCCAGACCTTCCCCTTACATCTCGTGCAAAGACTATTTCTGTGTTAGAGTCTGAGCCCCTGCACAGTGAAATGTGGGTCTGGTTCTCACGGGGTTTCTGGGCGCGCTGATGCCTGCTCGAGGTAGGAGAGAGGCCTTGCAGGAGACTCTGGGCTGAGAAGGGCTCTGAGCTGGCAGTATTTCTGCCTGTGTTCTTTCACTGGGGTCAATGTAATATGTTGTGGGCCATTGAGAGGTGATGTTTTCCTCTGTCATACTGGCTGCAGAGCAGGAACTGCCGTCAAGAGCAAAGGAGCACCTGGGAGGTCCTGGGCATCCACAGCATCCCACAGGAAGGGCAATACCCAGAGATTGACTCAGCTCTCTGTAACGTCCAGGTCATAATTTAAAAGTCAGATGGGAGCAAATAAATTAAAAAAACCCAAAGAAACAAAAAAAAAAAACCAACAAAAGAAAAACAAAAGCAAATGGCAAGTGCAGTTCCTGGGGAGAGCTGGGGGAGCTCCAGCTGGGGAGGTGCAGCACAGCCAGCCTGGGGTGCTTTGGTGGGAAGGGGCTTCTCTCACCATGTCCTTTGGCTGCTCTTGGCCCTAGTAAGTAATTTGGTTCTCCTTTCTGTGTGAAGAACATGCAAAAGTCACAGATCTCAGCCTGAAGAAACACAGCCAAATTTTCCAAACCTGCCCTTTGTGTTGTATGTGAAGAGCAGATCCTTCATGGAGCAGCCGTACTCCCTCCCTGCTCGTGCTGTGGTGGAAGGATGTCCTTGGATCTTTTATTACTGAGCTAGTTGGGGGGTAGGACTTTTAATGAGTACATGAAAGCCCTGACATCAAAATCAAATTTTACCCTCTTCTATAATTTTGTATGTACTTAGTGAGAGGGTTTAATTATTTTTGCTATTAGAGAAGCCAAAGAAATGAAAGAAATGTCAGCAGCTCTTTTGACATTCTCCTAATAAGCTCTTTGTTTTTCCTAGGGATCAATGAGCAAGGGCTCTACCGAATCGTTGGAGTAAACTCCAGAGTTCAAAAGCTGTTGACTATATTAATGGGTAAGTGTCTCGTGTTTTGTTAAAGGCAAGTAGATTGTGCTGCTTTGAAGTCTTGCCAGCCGAGAATGGAGGCTCTCACCAGGGTACCTAATCGTGGTGAATGTGCTCTTAGGGCCACGTGCTGTTAGAGGCTGGGAGGTCCCGGGGCACCACTGGCAGGTTGCAAAGGTAGGACTCATGTAGGACATTGCTTTGAAAGGTCTGCTGGTGCAGTCACTGGAGTCCCGCTCACGTGCGCTACGACGTTTGGCAGCCTTCCCAAATGCGAGCTAAAATCTTCAAAGAAATAGCTGAAAGCTTTGGTTTTTAATCTCCTACCTGCCATGTTGTTTCCAGAATACTTTTTAATTATTTCTCTTGTGTGTTGCATGCTGCCTGTGGCTCTTCTGACTTTCCCCTTGGACAGTCTTGTGCCTGTTTTAACATGGTCTTGCCCAGACCTTTCAAGCACACGTTTCCCTCGTGCCTGAGGCATCAGGTCCAGCAGCTCTGGGTGTTTGGGAGGAGAGAAGGTGTTGGGTCACGCCACGGCAGGGCTGGGTGTTGACACGGTGGGGTTCTTTGAGTGCTGGCCACCCTGTGCAGCCATCCAGCAGCTGCCCAGCAGCCTTCAGGAGATGGTATGGTGGCAAGAGAGAGGCTGTGGTGTTTGCTATAAGTCTCTTTGTGTCCTGAACCAGCATTCCCTAATCTGAGCACTGAAACACATGGGAGCAAAAAGACCACCTTGTTATGGCCAGTGAGCTGCTGGTTGTTCCTGGTGCAGGTGTGGGACCACTAGCACTGGCTTTTCCTGGGGTGGATCCTTGGTGGTGGTGGTGGGTTCCCATTGCCCTGTAGCCGTGCAAAGCCTTGTGTTGGGTCACACTTGTTGGTCTGCATTAGAGAATCTGTAGCCTGAGTCACAGCTTCTGTGTCAGCCGTAGCCCAAGGGTTATACTTGACCCCCATGAAGAAGTGTGAGCCATTCCCCTCGTTGGTCTTTTTGCTGCCTTCCCAGGCCTTGGCCCCTCCAGCAGAACTTCCTCTGCTCCCTGTGCCCTTCTCTGGGGTCCGGGCTGGTGTTGAGCTGGGCTGTGGCTGTGTGTGACACCCCCTGAACTATCAGGTGGCATTTCCATCCCCAGCTGCAGCTCTGTGGCAGTCTGTCTGTCTGGACACACATGACATCAACTTTTGAAGAAGTTTTGAGAGAACACACAGTTGGGTTGGAGCAGCAAGAGCTGCCCTCCACCAGCCCCAGCTCATGCTTCTCAGGTTTGGCAAAACCACGTGTGAAATCGGTGTAGTAATGAGGAATCATGCTTCATAATTTGGTAGCACCCTTATGAATGTGTTTGCGACTCCCTGAGGGCAATGAGTGACATCTGGGGTGGTTCTTCCTCTTTTCTTTCACTTATTATCATTCCTTTGCGGCGCGACTTCCTCTTCTTTGCCTTCACAAAATCCCAGTGCTCCTTTCTCTCTGTATTTCTCCTTGCCAAAAGTTTTAATCCATTGTGTTCCACTTTCAACATCTTTCCTTCTCCTCTTCCAATCCCCCCTCTTTTCCTACCTGAGCAAAGTCCGTGGTGGCTGTTGTGGGTGGCAGCGTTAACCTACACAAAATTGATAATCTAGGGATAATTAGGAAGCAGAAGGGTAAGGCACTAAATCAGGGGCTGACGCAAGGGGACCTCTCTGCTCCGCTTTTGCTCTGGCATTTGGAAAGTTCACTGCAGTCACAAGAGCTGGTGACTGACTCTCTCTCTTTTATTAGCAGGAGTTTGGCGTAGGTTCGGGGGCATGTGAGTATGTCCCACCAGCCACCCGGGCCCAGCAGATAAGCCAGAGCTGTCCCATGGCACACACGTTTGGCACTCTTGCGTGAGAGCATCGGTTAAAGAGTGCTGCTGCCCCCCGATAAAAATAGTCTGGGGATTGGGTGCCCCCGGGGCACAGCAGGGCAGGCAGGCTGCCTCCTCTGCTCGTGCTTTCCGTGACGGTGTCCATCACTTCCCGAGGTGGCAGAGCAAGGGGCCCTGTTTTCTCCTCGCAAGGGTGGTCTGGGGCTGTGTCAGCTCTGGGTGGAGGCGGCGGGGCCGTGACAGATGGCAAAACTTGCTTGGTTTTAAGAGCTCTGTGGAGCTGGGAGGGATCCGGAGTTTTGGACACCATCCAGCACCCATTATCTCCTCAGCGACTGAAGCCACTCAGCTGTCGACCTTGTGTCTCATAATGGGGTGATATACGGCCGGTGGTTTTCTGTCCTCCCTCTCGTCTCCGTCAGTTGCCGGGGCCGGGAGCCTCGTCGGGGGGGTGAGTGCTGGATGCGGGAAGTGGGACCCGCTCGGGGACCTCCCGTGCCACCGATCGCCAGGACGCTGTGCAATCCCCTGGCTCTGTACCTTTCTCCAAACCATCACTTAAACCATCGTCCCCAGGCCTCGCCTGGCTGCAGAGTCGGTGTCGAAGGGAAAGGTGTCCCTGGTCAAATCCCTTCCCGTTGCGGGCTGCCCTCGGCTCTCACCCCCTGCCGCTCCCCTCCAGCCCTCCTGAAGGGAGCAGCCGGATCGTGCTCCCCACTTCAGGTCTCCCTTATATTTAGAAATGAATGCGGGCAGCCTTGCTGATTCACATACAGTTTAAATGGCAAAAAGATCGAGTTTCCCTGCGCGGTGGCGGGTGTCAGTGACGCTGTCGGGGAGGCCCTTGGCAGGAGGTGTCTCAGCAGGGGGTGGGCACCGCGCTGGGCCGAGCCGGGGCAGAGCCTTCCCGTGGGCAGCAGCCGCGTCGGGGCAGCGCAGGTCCTGGCTCAGGCAGAACAGCTTGGTGTTGTCTCAACTGGGGTGAAATGGGAGATCGTAGAATCATAGAATGGTTTGGGTTGGAAGGGAC
>BJBW01002815.1:48227-62673 GCA_004320125.1 Scolopax mira
CTCAGCTCCATCTCCCCTCTCTCAGGGTCAAACCCTTCCCCCTCCTCCTGGGGCTCCCCTCCCTCATCAAGCCTCCCTCCCAGATGGGCCTCCCCCAGGGCTGGTGGGAGGCAAGTCATCCATGGCAGAGCAAGCTGCCTTTCCCGAGCCTTCACCGTCACCATGTGGCATCAAAATGAGGACAAAACCCAACAAATATACAAACTTTTATCAGTCAGAGCTCCCACTAAAGGGTTTATTGTGGGAGCCTGTGTGCACAGGACAGCGGTGGTACCAGCAGATCCACTGCTGAGACCTGGCACTGAGGCTGGTGGAGCTTTACAGGGTCTGATCTGCTCTTCTCGCCCCTTCCCAGCGTGAGCCACAAGGGCTGGTGAGAGAGTTACAGCTGGGTGATGGGGTGGTTCCCCTTCCTGTGGAGAAATGGGGGAGGAATTGAAACCAGCTCTTATGGCACCAGCTTTCTCTGTCCGGAGGAAGCAGATGGAGAAGCTCCTGAGAAATGACTTGGTGCAGGGGCCGTAGCGATGGGCTGTTCTTTGGGGAACATCCTGGCATTGCAGGCGAGTGTCCTGCTGTGGTTCTGTCAGGGCTGTGGGGTGGGGGGTGTCTGGTCAGCCTGGGCTTCCCTTGCACCCGTCCCTGCCCTGTGGTCCCCATCCCTTCACCAGGATCTGCAGGGACCAAGGCACGGAGATCAATGGGGCCTCCAATCCCTCTATTGCTGCTGCTGTGGTTTGCCTCCAGGATGAAAGTAAAACAGCAAAACAAATCCCTTTTTGGGGGGAAGGGGAATGGACTCACTTCTGTTTCTGAGTTCCTATGTAGATCTATTATAAAAAAGTACAATGTAATTTCTTCTCGATATAGATGTGGAGTTCTGCAGTTCCCTTGTCTTTCCTCAGATGTTCCCCGTGAGAGACTGGAAGTGACAACCCACTTGGGTCTCACAGTCTGGGGGAGCTGGGAACACTGTCCTCACTGTCCTGTGTGGCATTTGGGACCACGCAGAAGGGGAAGGGGGAGATGCTGCCAGGGCTGGCAGTGCCACGGGGTGAGCAAAGTGCCTCCTGCAGCCTCTGCTGGAATAAAAAGCTTGGGGAAGTTACATTTCCCTTTCCTTTTCCCTTACCCTTTCGCTTCAGCCTTTTCCATATCTCCTAAGAGACATCAGATCAGTAATTTACAGCAACGCGTGGCTTCGGGGTTAATTCTGAGTGTGGTCTGTGGGTGCTTTACGGTCCCAGTTTCCCATTTACACTGGTTGCTGTGGAATGTGTCCTTGTGTGGGGACAGAAGTTGGCCGCGGTGCCGGCTGCAGCCATCTCTGCCTGGGGAGACAGAGGCTCCATCTGTAACCTACCAGAGAACTTTCTGCAGACTCATAAATTTGAAGGTCAAGGGGAGCTGATTAACTGCTCCCGGCCGTAGGGTTTCACCCAGTGCTTTGTGAATGAATCACACCTAGAAACTCCCACGGGAGCTTTGGAAAAGCCATCCAGTCTTGAGTTGTTTGTTCAACTTGAGTGAAGGCCTTCCTATTAAAAAGGGTTGGTTTTTTTTTAAAAAAAAAGGTGGGGTTTTTGTTGGTTTGTTTGTTTGTTTGTTTTGTTGTGTGTGGTTTTTTTGGTTTTATGTTTGTTGGTTTATTTTCCTAAGCCAAGCTTATCTTTAGTCTGTTAAAATTGCCTCCTGGAAAGGTAGTGCAATAGGAAGTTGCCGTGGCATCGCCGAGGAGGGCTGGTGTTCATTTGTGTGATTGCTGTGAGAGACACACGTGATCTTGGTGTGAATATACATTTCTTAAATGTTTACTTTTTCGAATGCTCCTCTTGATGTTTTTTTTTAATTAAAATAAACCCTTTGCCCTCAGGGAAAAGCCTAACTCTTATTCAGTGCATTCTTTTAATTAGTTTTACAATGACGCTATGCTTACCTATTGCTTTAAAATTCAAAAGCGCATTAGACGTGTCTGTGAGAAGACAAATGCCCCCCGAGCTGCATCCCTGGGACCAGATGGCGTCGGCAGCTGTATGTGGTGTCAGGCTTGGCCTTGGTGGCAGTGAGTGCCTCTCCAGGGACACTTGGCACGTCCCTCTCACTGAAAGGAGCCACAGCCCCGTCTTCCGAGGAGGTTTCGCAGGGATTTGGGGGGGAGTGGGATCCCTGCTGAGTTTCCAGCTCCCGCTCAGCTCTCAAAGCCTTCAGCTCCGGAGCGGCTGGGAGATGCCGGGAGAGAGTCACTCAGCACTTGTCAAGGAGCATCCCAGCAGGAGAGAAATGATGTCCCCACGCCTGCCAACGGGGCTCCTTCTCCTCCCTCCTCCGCAGCCCTGACCAGCATGGGGCTCCTCACTTTGTCACCCTCTTTGGTCTTGGTCCTCGGTGCTGTGTGTGAAGAATCCACGGCTCGCTTGATGCCGAGCTGGCGGTGGCTTTCGAGCTGACCGGCCCGATTGTCAGCAGAGCTCTAAAAAAACATAGATGCCACCCGTGACGGTGTGTGCAGATGGCACTGGTCACCCAGCACCCCCCCTGCAGCGACCAGCTCGGCTCTGGCCCCGGTGGCCACAGGGTTCTGGCGTGGGCGGAGGTGCCAAAGAAGGGAGCGGTGGCTCCTTCCCGAGAGCTCTTTTATTGTCAAAGCATTAGGGGGGGTTTCACAGAAATCAGTAAAAATAGCACCTTACTTGATCTGATGATGGAACTTTGTGCAAAGGAGCCTGAGTCTGGCTGCCCCGGGTGGGTGTTTGCAGAGCCCAGGGAGAAGCCGAAAGCGGCAGATTCCCGGGAGCAGGAGGCTGGTTCAGATCCTCCTCGGGAAGGGACAGATCGAGAGTCCGGAGCCTCCTATTTAGAGCCGCCAGAACAGCTGCGCAGGGATTTATTTTTTATTATTTCTTTAAAGGAATTTTAAGAGGAAAGATAGGAGGGGAAACAAAAGCAGAAAGGGAGGGAAGGCCCCAGAGGAGCTGGAGAAAAGTACACTGCAGCATTCAACAATAAAACCAGGGGTGCTTCGGAGGCTCCCTGGCCCCAGTTGCTCACACTGTGCAGCGCTGGAAACCAGGGGGCAAGCGGGCACCCCGATTCCCATGGGAATTCACGGCGCTGTGAATCCCTGGGGAAAGCTGGGGTGTGGGGTGCTAGGGTGCTGAACCCCCTCAGCACGAGCACCCAGAGCCCGATGGGCTGGATTTCCTCTGGGCAGGTTGGCATCGTGGCTGTGCCGATGCCCGGTTCCCACGGAGCGGTGCCAGGGACTGGGAGGGCAGTGAGGCACAGAGGTGCCCCTCACACCAAGCTGTGCCCAGGAGAGCTGCTCTCTGCTGATGTTGGGTGCCAGGAAGGGCTGGCTGAGTCTCTGTGTGCCACTGTGCTGGTGGCACCTCACTGCCATCAGCCCCACCGTGCGCCCTGTGGCGCTGGTTTGACCTTTGCTGAGATGGACACGCTCCAGGGCTGCCCCAGGAGCCGTCCTGCTCCCCTCTGCCTGGCTCTGGGAGGGCATCCTGTGGGTTCAGGGTACTCCTGCCCGTCTCTTCCAGAGTCTCATGTTGAAGTTTGCATCAGGCCATCACAGAGCGTGACCCAGAGTCACCATTTGTACCTGCTCTGCTCACATAGCCTGGGAATGGTGAGAGGTTCCTGGATCATGTGGTTCCCAGGATCCCCGCGGGTCTTCCTGCTCCAGGATGGAGCTTCCCAGTCCAAGGTCACCTCGCAGCCAGCATTGGGCTGGTGAGGACGGTGCTTGGTGGCACTTTCCTGGAGCTACCTTCCCATCCACTCTGTGGTGGATCAGGTGACTCTAGGGGCTTTTCCCCACCTTGGGCAGGAGAACAAGCCATCTTCTGTCCCCCTGTACACCTGGGCAGGGCTCTTGCCTTTGCCACCCCCTCTGTCCTGCTGCCTGTCACAGAGGCCATGTCACCATTGCTGCTGTTGCTCACGTTGGTTTAGGCTGTGGCAAGACCTCGCAGCCCACCTGGGGCTGGGATCTTCTGCTGAGCCCTTGGGGATCTCCATTTGTCTGGGTCAGTGTCGTGTCTGTGCCCTCTGTGCTCTGTCCCCACTGTCACTGAACACCAATCTCCTGTGCCCTCTGTAATGTCACGCTTTGAGTCCAACTGCCACCCTTGTTGCTTGTGATTAATGTTTTTCGTTTCTTGTTGCCCGACCTGTGGAAGTGAGCATGGCCCGTCCCGAGGCAGGAGCTCTGCCTCCCTGCAGGAGTGGCTGTTGGGGACCAGCTTGTGGTCACCGGGCTGGGGAATGGAGGATTGAAGGGGATGTGACAGTCTCCCCCCACAGCCAAGCTGGGGTGAGTTGGTGTTATCTTCCCTTTGGTTCACTCTTCTCTTTTTTGTCTTTTTCCTTAGATCCCAAAACAGCCACAGAAACAGAAACAGAGATCTGTGCAGAGTGGGAGATCAAGACCATCACTAGTGCCCTGAAAACTTACCTGCGGTAAGGCAGAACAGCCTCCTCCCTCCCGGGGCTTCAGGGGGGTTTCCCTGATGCTCTGGGGTGTTATTGCAGCACTTAAACAACAGCACTTAAAGAGAAACAGAGAAGAAACTGGTCTTGGAGAACTTCTTCTGGCTTTTCCCTTGACCTTCCAGTATATTTGAGTAGGAGCTGGGGAACACAGTCAGCTCTGACAGGGTGTATATCGTGATTTTGAATACTCATTCGTGCGTCCCCTGCCTTGATTTAGGTTTTTCCTGTGGGATTCCACTGAGCATGTGGCAGAAGGTGAGGGCAGAGCTCCTCTAAGGGATGCCGTGTCCCAGATGATGCCGTTCTGGCCAAGGGTTATCTTCCCAAAGAGCTGCTTTGTTGGCAGCATCTCATTACCCACAACAAGCTGCTGCCTGTCCAACAGCAGCTCCCTGCTCCCGTTCTGTGCCTTGGGTTTATTTGAGAGGGAGAACACAAGAGAGAGCCTAAATCCAATTAGGGTGATGAGTATAATTAACCTGGTGGATCTCAGCCTAGAAAATCACAGAGCACTACATAATTGTGCATGATTGGCAACCTTTGCTCCAGAGTTTGAACTGTTTGCAAAGCAAGGAGGAACGTCGGCAGCACCAAGATGTCCCATCAAAAGGATGTGGAAGTGGGAGGGGAGAATGGGGAATTTAATGGGAATGGAGACTGTTAAAGGGTTATGACTAGGCTTGTTTCTCTTTTTAATTTATTTTTAAACTTATTTGGAAATCACGGGCTCACTAATGTGCTGAAACTCTGTGTCACTGAAGGAATGCTAAAATTAAAAATTAATTTAGCGTGGTGCAGAAAAGGGAGGAAGAATAAATCAAAGGTAATTCAATGGATGTTACTCCTTCTGATGGGGATAATTTATTAGAGTTGCTTTTGCCTAATTCTGCACTTTTAAAAGCGGGGCTGAATTTATGGTAAGGGCAAAGCTTTATTTCTGTGAATTGTGTTACTTACATGTGTTTTTTGTGTGTGTTATTACCTTTTTATCTTCCAGAATGCTTCCGGGGCCGCTCATGATGTACCAGTTTCAAAGGAGCTTCATCAAAGCAGCAAGTGAGTTTGTTGATGTTTATGGTACCGGGCTGAAAAAGGAACATTATTTGCAAGTAACTGAGAGTAACCTCTGCCCTGGTGCTTCCCCACCGACCTCCTCCTTCTTAAGTCCCCGAAAGCAGAATAAGAACCAGGAGAGAAGGGGCATGTTGTTGTTTGGGGTTTAACCAAATGAAAAGGAAAGGCAGAGGGGGCCGGGGAGCAGGGAGCTGGCTGGGGGCAGGAGCTGCTGCTGCAGCTCTGGCTTGTTTTCACCATCACCTGCCAAAAAAGAGGGAGGCGGTGGATCAAACACCACCTCTGCTTTTTGTTTTGATGGGATCAGATGGGATTCAGACGTCTGAGGCCCTTTCCTTTCACTGCCCTGGGAAGGTGCTTTGCAGGAGAGAAGGTAACTGTTGGCAGCCTGTGTGCACGCTGGGACCAGGGGCTCGGGAGGGCTCACGTGGCCTGTGGCCATGTCAGTGGTGGCCTCCTGTGGCCTCAACCAGCCTGTTTGAGGGCCACATGCCCCAGGTTGTCCGGGCGCTGTGCTGAGCACATCCCGACGGTGCTTGGAACACTCTGGAACGTGTTGATGTCCCCACTGCTGGAGTTGAAGAAACACTGTGGTTACAGCCAGCCCCTTCCCGGGCATAACTGGCTTTTCACCTGCTCTCAGCTCACTGGTTCAGCCCCTTAGTTTCTCCCTTTGGGAAGTTGGTAGAAAGGAAAAGTGCTGAAGAGAGAGCCCGCGGGGTGCCCGGGTAGAGCAGGTCCCCAGGATGTCTGTGGGTGTCAGCGTTCAGGCCTCTGTCCAGAATAACCCCCCGATGCTGAGAGAAATCATCTTCTGTTTCCAATGCAGAACTGGAGAATCAGGAGTCCAGGGTGTCCGAGATCCACAGCCTCGTTCATCGGCTCCCGGAGAAAAACAGGCAGATGCTGCACTTGCTCATGAACCACTTGGCAAAGTAGGTTTATGACTGATGGGTTTTTCTCTCCTTTTTTTCCACTTCCTCTGAAAGTTAATAGTGGTAGAAAAGTTTCCCTGAGTGCGTGCGTGTGGCGTTGAGTCATATCTGGTTGGTGAGTAACTGGAAACCGGTGCGAGGCGAGGGCTGGCGGAGCGATGCGGGAGGGAAGGCTGGAGGAAAGGAGGGGGCTCTCCTGCTGCCCCCCATCCCTGCCCTCCCCTGCCCCTGCAGCCCTGTCCTGGTCCCGCGGCACTGGGGGGAACCCAGACGCTGCTGGGAACCCAGCGATGCTTTTAATGGGGTGGTGATGGGGTTTGGCTAATCCAGAAGGCAGAGCAGAGGTTAAGCTCCTCACTGGGTTTCAGAGGAGGCCTAGTATTGAAGGACTAAAAGCTATTTCTTCCCCACAACAGCAGCTGCTCCCAGCTGTATTTTCTGCCTTTATGCAACCTGGTTAATCAATACTTGTAGGTCACCTTGAAACTTTGCAAGGGCAAAGGAATTGAATAATATTTTTTTTTTTCTTCTTTCAGTGATAGAGCTGACCTGTAATTTCCCATCTTCCTCCTGCTCCCGCAGGTTCCCATGGAAACCTTTGATTAGTGTTTAAAAAGGGACGGCATCGTCAGGTGTTTGTGCCAGCCTCAAGGCTGCGGGGTCGTCCCTGCCCTCGCTGCTCGCACGGGCGCTGCGGGAGCAGGAGGGATGAGGCAGGGCTTGGGAACCTGGGGGATGAGTTAATCGCAGAACTGTTTAGAAGAAGGTCTGGGAGAACCTGAAGTTATCTTTTTAAGAGAAAAAAAAAATAATACTTGAAATAGGATTTAAAATGACTCCAGATGCTTTCTTACGCCACGGGTTTGTGTCTGTTTCATGGGCTCCCCAGCAAGGCTGTTAGAAACCAAAGGGCTGGTTTAGATCTTGGTTTCAAAACCTTCTGCATTTACAGGCTCGAGCCCAGGGCCAGGCGGTTCCAGAACTTCCCTCGGCCAAATATGTGTGAGGAATCTCAGAGCCACTTAAGTGCTTTTCATTTAAAGGAAAACCCAATGGTGTTTGTGTGAGAGATGGGAGGCAGGTAGTACAATGGGCTTCGTGCTGCTTTAGTAGGGAAGGAACTAAAACAAAACACAAACAAACAATGAGCGTGGTGGTGCATGCTATATTAGGAAGAGGAACAGCTCATAGTGGTTATTTAATGGGAAAAAAGTTATCTCAGAGAAAGACAGGAAGCTGAGGAGCAAGAGCCTGCTCTGCTGAGCTCGACGCCCTGCAGGAGGTGGCCTGGCCCTGGGGATGCTCCTGGGTTCTTTTTTTTATTTTTTTTTCTTATTTTAAGTAATGTATGAATAATCAAGATTTGTGTTTTTATCAGATGAGCTGAAAAAATACTCTCACAGTATTACTGTGGAGATCTCACAGACTGAAAGCAGAAGTCAGTCTCTACCAGTCAAACAGACAGAGAGACAGAGAGAGAGTCTGTCCCACCTTCCCTGACATCTCCTGGATTTTTGGTCTGTGTGTTCGCCACTGCAGACAGAAAAGGAACAGGGGGCTCCTTGCGAGACATGGGGCTGTCATTAATAATAGTAATAAATGCCCTAATACAGCTGGTATGTTAAAAAATGGCAATTATTAACACAAATATCCAGGCTAAGCACCTCTGAGGTGCCCTTCCTTCTGTGCAGCAGAGGGGAAGGAAATGCCCTGGGTTTCCCATGGTGGCCGGGTGCCCCCCACAATTCGGTGTGTGGCGAGAGGGGCTCGAGCCCCCAGGTTCCCCCCCCAGCTCCTGGGAAGTGCTGCCAGGAGGGGAGAGCTGGAGGCGGGGGGAGGACAGATCCCGGGGATGGGCACAGACAGGGTGGAGGGAGGGGAGTGTATAAATAGAAAATGAAGTTGGTTTCTGCCTCTTGCTCTCTCTCTCAGCCTCTTGGCGCTGTCTCACGTTCAGGTGTCCAGGCAATTACCCACTGTGAAATAGAGTGTGAGCAATCCCTGTCCCCGCTCCTGCGGCAGGAATGTCACGCTGCACATTTCCTCCTCTGCTCTGCAGAGCCCAGTTCCAGTGGAACTTGCTATTATCTTGTTATTATCTTGTTATTCTCTGACCCGTGAGTAGGCGAAACCTTTCATTTTCCTTCTTGGGCCATGTTCACGCTGTCAGGATCCCTGTGATAAACCCAGCTGTGATTTGCTGCTCCTGAAAGAGAGGAGATCTCTTGCTTAGAATCATAGAGTCATTGTTTGAGTTGGAAGGGACCTTAAAGATCATCCAGTTCCAACCCCCCTGCTCTGGGCAGGGACATCTCCTACCAGAGCAGGTTGCTCCAAGCCCCATCCAGCCTGGCCTTGAATCCCTCGAGGGATGGGGCAGCCACAACTTCCCTGGACAACCTCTTTCAGTGTCTCACCACCCTTGTAGTCAAGAATTTCTTTCTGGTGTCTAATCTAAATCTCCCCTCTTCCAATTTAAAACCGTTGCCCCTTGCCCTGTCACTGCACTTCCTCATGAACAGTCCCTCCCCTGCTCTCCTGTAGCCCCTTCAGATACTGAAAGGCTGTTATAAGGTCTCCCTGGAGCCTTCTCTTCTCCAGGCTGAACAAGCCCAGCTCTCTCAGCCTGTCCTCATAGGGAGATGCTCCATCCCTCGGATCATCCTCGTTCTGATGGTTTTCCAAGGGGATTTCTGCAGAAAAGCCTGGACACCCCCAATCCAGGCTGTCCCAGTGCCTGCATCTGCTGGTCCTGCCAAGAAGCATGTCTGGGGATGTGGCAACTGAAGTTTGGAAGTCTCTGGGCGTCTTAATAACTGCCTGGTTTCTCCTGTTTCAGGTCAGAATAGCCCGTGTCTGTCAAAGAACTGCAAGGCACGTATCTTCTACAAGAACTAGCACGAATCTTCTGTCCTTTGGAGCTGTTTTAGTTGCCAGAGTCGCTGTTGCTGAGTCAGTCTCTTACTTGGTGCCGCTTCGATGTTTGGAGGGGCTGGTGAGCGTGTTCCTCGTCCCCGCTTTAAAAATGAGAAATGTGGTTTTTTGAAAGGCAGGCGAAGGACGGGTGCCAGGGGCCGGGGTGAGCTGGCAGTGTGAGCGTGTGTGGGACCTGAGCGTGCCCCCCGCGCTCCCCCCGGCACCCTCTCCAGCTCTGTTTTGGGGCAGTTTGTGCCCAGCCCTCCCCGGGGCCTGGCGGGGCAGGGGGCTGGAGCTCTGCAGGGACTGGGGAACTCTTCCTGCTGCCTTCAGGCCTTGCTCTTTGTATTCTGGGATTTCCCCCCACCACCACTGTTTGTAGTTGGGAAAGGAGGAAAACACAACCTCTGGGTGCTGCAGAGCCCCTCGGGTGCAGGAGGCTGTCCCCAGCATGTCACCTAGCAACGCGCTCCTGCTCCCGGGCTTCCCAGCTGTTTTGCTGCAGATATCTCCTTTTTGGCCCCGCACCGATCACTGAGAATGGCTACGCCGTAGTTTCAAATGCTTTTTTTTAATGACTAGAGTGTGCCGGCTCTGATTAAACAATTATTTATTTTTTTTTCCTGCCAAATAAGTTAAAGCAGCTCAAAGCTTAGGGGCCGCGGGTGCCTGTGCCGATGGTGCTGCGGCAGCCGAGCTGGCCACAGAAAATTGCCATTTTTGTTAGTGGAGTTGTGATATCAGCGCTGTCTTTTTTCTTCTCTTTTAATGCGCTTTAAGTAACAAATGCTTTGGAGGTGCAGAGCAGGAGGATTTTGCTCTGATTGTCTTATCTCTCAAGAATTTAGGAATTTTGATGGGTTTTTTCAGGGACATGATTTGGTACCTGAGCCTCGCTTTGTTCCCTCAGCGCTGAGATCCTGCCGTGTTTGTGGTACCCGGTGCTGTGGTTGTGGCACCCGGTGGGGGGGTTCCGGAGCCCGGCCCCTCTCAGCATCTCATCCCCCGGCCCCGGGAGGAGCGGGGCTGCCCCTGCCTGCGCGCCCGCTCCTCTGCTGGCAAAAGGTCAAAACAATTAAGGACGGCTGCAGAAGAAATGTGTGTACGTGTATTTAGCAGAATTAATTATCTTTAATCATTCGCAGCTGTGGCCTGGCCAGCAGTGACTAGTTCCCTTTGTTTTTGCTGCGGTGGTGTTTTCTAGTTTACGTGTTTTAACCAACACGATAGTGATTGTTATCTCGAGCACAAATTGTTTTCCACTTATCGTGGCGGATGGTTTCCATGGGCTCTGCCGGGCGGCTGCTATCGGCCCCGAGACCCACCGACACCCTCCCTCCGTTACAGGGGCTGGCGCGGGGCGTTTCGGAGGGTTCCACTGGACCAGGGCGCGTTGGCAAAGGAGAAGAAGAAAAAAAATCCTCCAGGTCTTCTGCCTAAAAATACAACCCAGCACTTGTTTTGCTCTGCGTGGAGCGGTGCCGTCCTTGGCAGCCCCCGGGCTGTGCCGCCCGCACCAACCCCGCAGGAGCCGGGGTCCCCGCAGCAGCGCGGGGCTCGCCGTGGGGTGCTCTGTGCCCGGCGGCTTCGGGGAACCCACCGAGGTGCCCGGGCAGGACTCGGGGCGGCTGCTTCCCCAGAAACGTGCTTTTCCTTGGGTTGTTTTCCCCATTTCCCCCCGAAGGTGCAGCCGGCGAGGAGGCTGACGCCTCTTGGCACAGCAGGTCTGATTTCATCCCCGTGGCAGCTGTTTATGCTGCTGTCTGGTAACTATTCATTTGCTTGATTTATGTATTACTTCCAGTAAGTCATTCTTGTCCAGGACATTCTGGAAATTTCCACTAGCCGCTGAGACCTCTGAGATGCACTTCTCTCATATGCTCCTCGCCCGATTTGGCTGCCAAGAGCAAATAGCGATGGAGCTCTCTGACCGGGCCGGGCAGATCCTCCTGCGCCGCCGCCTCCTCGTGCCCTTCGCAAATGTCAGGGGGTTTTTGCCTGTAGCCTGTTTCTGGTCCCTTTGGATCCTGGCTGGGTCCCGGGTGACTCCCCCAGAGTTCAGGTGACCCAAGGGATGTGGGTGCTCCCGTGGGTGGCAAAAGGCGGGTGACAGGAGAGGTGACTCTGCCTGGCGGGAGCTGGGAGAATCCTGCCTGGGGCTCGTCTGTCCCGGCTCTGGCTTGAGCTGTGCTGTTTCCCTCTCTTTCCTTTTCCTCCTTTCCTCCTCCTGTTTTATTTGTCTCCTTTGTGTCTTGGTTTGGAGCGTCGAGTCCTGGGGAGCCGGGATGGGTTCTGCCGGGGGCTGCAGCCTGGTGAGCTTCTGTCCCGTGCCAAAACCAGTCCCATGCCAGGGCCAGTCCCGGGCCAGAACCGGTGCCACCAGTGCTGCTGGACATTGCCAGAGCCACTGTGCCAAGGTTTCCCCAGTAAACTGGCTTGTGAACGTCTGGGAAAGGCAGTTTAAAGGAGATGCCATGGGGGGTGAGCCCACCCAGCTGCAGCTCCCTGGAGCTCCATCCCCACCATGGTGGCCAGTGAGCACCAGTGCCTGCGGGTCCATCCCCTGCTGGTGTGCGGGGTGTACACCTGTGTGCCTGTCACCCACACGTACCCCGGGCAGGCAGGGCAGAAGGTGTGAACCAGCACAGAGAGTAAGGAAGAGGGACAGTTTGGGCTGATGGGCTAAAACAAAGCAAAACAAGAACATCCTTGGGTTTGAGAAGACAGTTCTGAGCAACTGTTTTAAATCCCCATGGGAGCCAAGCCCACTCAGATCAATAAAAGTCCCTTTTGTTTTAATGCTTTGCCGAGATGAGCAAGTATAGCCACTTACCTGGTTATTCTCCTGTTCCTGCGTGGGAAGAGGCAGCCATGGTGCCCCTGGCTCCCTGCGGATGCAGGAGAGGGGGCTTTGGAAGGAGCAGTGGGTGAGGGGGAAGGTCATGGCTCCGGCAGTGCCGTTCTGGGGACCCCTCCTCACTCCCAGCCCCGGGGAACCAGTGCCACGCGTCCCCCCAGTCTCTCTCCTGTGAATTCGGGGGGTAATTTTTAACACTGGAGAACAGCAGTGGCTGAGAGATTGCTCTGTGGCTTAGTCTGAAATCTTAGCGCGCCCGTGGTGCCTGGCTAATTTAATTACAGCCTTTAACTGGAACCACCTGGAGCTCTGGGGCAGAGACCGAGGTGGCTGGGGTGCAC
Organism: Scolopax mira; assembly: GCA_004320125.1. Lineage (NCBI taxonomy): Eukaryota > Metazoa > Chordata > Aves > Charadriiformes > Scolopacidae > Scolopax > Scolopax mira. The sequence goes on from BJBW01002815.1 coordinate 60,854, forward strand.
AGTCCCTGGCAGAGCCCCTCGGGCTCCCACACGCCAGCCCAGCAGCAATGACATCTGCAGGACTCTGCCCTGTTGCCCCCCTTGTGTTCTGAGCTTCTCCATTGGGCTCCTGGAGATAATTCTGCCTTTAACATTGTTAGAGGGGTGTGCTTTTCCCAGCAGGGAGTTCTGAGGAGGGGAAGGAGCTGCCCCGTGCCTTCTCCCATCTCCCTGCTGAAATCCTGCCCGGGTTCAGGTCCCGCAGAGGCAGTGCTTGGAGAGCAGCTCTGGTGGGATGCAGCGGGTCCTTGGGAACCGTCCTGACCCCGGAGCCGGGGGAGTCCCAGCCTGCGGGGCAGCACCCACACCTGCGGGTCCCCCTGCCCTCGCCTCCTCCCTCCCTCGTCTGCTTTGCTGGAGGAGCTGGTGATGGTCTCTGCAGAGTGGGGATGGCGACCCCCTTGTGGGGCTCAGCAGGTACTTGGTGGGGACACAGAGTCAATGGGGTGTACAGCTCCTTGGGGACACGGCCCCGGGAATGGCAGGCACACTGTGCAAAGCATGAGGCTGATGCATGCCCACCCCCTGCAACCTCTGGCTCCCTCTTGCTCTTCTAGTTTTGTTTTTAATATGAGATTCTGCAGAATTTTTTTAAAAAAAAAGAAGGACCCAAAAAAAAGCTGTAGGTGTTTGCTCTGCTTTTTGGGCTTGGCTTCCTGTAATGTGTAAATTAGCGAAAGGTTTTGTTCTACTTCTGCAAATGAACTTTTAACCTCCTTAGCCTGGTTTGTCAATAGGTTTGCTATCTGCATTTGCTGGTAGTTTTTTCTTACATGCTTCTCCAAAAGGTCCTCGTAGTTTCCGAAAGCTCCCCAGGTGTGAGCTGGAGAGGAAAGTGCTTCAGAGGCGTCTCTTATCAGACTCTTCGCAGCTCTGGTATCTTCATCACACCAAAGAGTCATCTCTCTAGATGTGATAACGGGTGCCTTTAATTAGGTTAAAGCTTGCATCACCCACGCTGGCGTGTCCTGCAGAGAGCGCTGGGCCTGCTGGGGGGTTTCTGTGGTTGAACATCTCTGCCCAGCTCCCTCCGGACAGCCGGGACCTCCGGGAGAGGCACCAAAGTGGGAATTCTTGTGGGCTTGTGTTTGAACTTTCTGTTGTTGGGTAGAGGTTGTTGATAGCACACAATTATCTGGATTCTTGTTAATTGTTTATCACAGTGAAACTGAAACTATGTACAGAAAGAGATTGAATCAGAGTGAGCAAAAGATTTCCAATAAGTAGCTGGTGTCTCTCCCTGGTAGTGTCTCCTCCGGCCCCGCAGACAGAGTGGGCCCTAGATGTAATGAAAGCTCCTCTAGATTGCTCTTTGTGCTGAACAGACCCAGTACTAAACCAAATTCAATTACATAGATCTTGGTCAAATCTTTTTCAATAGAAGAAAGGAGAATAGAAGTCACCAGTGCCAAGACGTCTTTGAGCTGCAGTTTTCTGCAGGATGGTCAGTGATCCCAAGCTGGAGCTGTCTTCTCTGTCCATCTTCAACTGACCAAAGCACACATCGAGGCCAGGACTAGACTTTGTGTGACCGTGTTCCAACTTAAAAGGCCCCTCTGGTCTGGCTCTTGGGAGACAACCCTCAGTGCTGGCTCCAGCTCTGGGGCCACCAACACCAGAAGGAGCTGTTGGAGTGGGGCCACAGGAGACCCTGGAGATGCTGGGAGGGCTGGAGCCCCTCTGCTGGAAGGGGGGCTGAGAGAGTTGGGGGGTTCAGTCTGGAGAAGAGAAGGCTCCTTCCAGCCCTCCAGGGGCTCCAGGAAAGCTGGGGAGGGACTCTG
>BJBW01002815.1:80047-189455 GCA_004320125.1 Scolopax mira
GTCCCTCCCCAGCTTTCCTGGAGCCCTTTGAGGGACTGGAAGGTCTCCCCGGAGCCTCCCCTCCCCCAGGCTGCTTCTCTTCTCTTCTCCCTCCCAGCATCTTTGGGGCCTCCTCTGTCCTCACTCCATGAGCTCTGTGTCCTTCTGCTGTTGGTGGTCCCAGAGCTGGAGGCAGCACTGGGCAGGGAGGGTCTCCCCAGAGTGGAGCTGAGGGGCAGAATGTCCCCAGAGCTCCTCTTACTCTCTTTTATCCTGTTGAAGAGTGTGCAGGACACGGGTGAGTATTACATGTTCTCCTCCTAATGCAAGCAGAGGTGTACAACTCAAAGGGATTGAGGATAAGGGATTCCCCATCACTAGGTGCTTTTTGGTAGTAATTTGATCGCATCACTGTGCACTGGAAAAATAATTTCTTTGAAAGATTTATCACTAAAGTAGGACTCATTATGTTTTCCAGCAGGTGCCTGTCTTTCAGGAAAGCATCATCACAGAAGTAGCAGTTCTCTGCAACGGGGCTGCTTTCCGTGCCATCAGTGATGATAATTGCTTCTCACAATTACTGCTTATACAGAAAAGGCATCTTAGGAAAATGAATTAATGTGATTTTAGATAATTTGGCGTGGAGCTGAGGAGGGAGCTCACGCTGCGGATGTCGGTTTGGGATGCATAATATTTTCACTCCTCGCTGCTGAAGTTACATAAATAAGAGGGGAAGGAATCTCTTAGCAGGGTATGATGATGGGAAAGGAGAAGCTCTGAGGAGCCTCCAGGTTGTCAGCAGAGCCCTCCCTGGCGCAGAGGAGCCGGCACCGCTGCTGCAGTGCCAGCTGTAACACTGAGTTTCCCACCCAGAGCTGCTCTGGCCAGGAAGGAGAGATGGTAATTGATGTCAAATCTTAGTCTGAAGTGGGGTTTTTTTCTGAGATAAACCTTAGCTGGGCTGTCCTTTTCTTGTCCCAAAATCTGCCCCTGCTCTGTCACACACACACACACGCTCCCGTGGCAGCTGGTTTTGCTCACAGAGAAATCCATTCCTGCCCATCATTTGCATTTTGATTCCTGCCCGTCATTTGCATTTTGATTTTTTTTCAGGTTGTGTGGTACTTGGGACGTCTTTGGGAATATAAATTGTTAATGCCTTGAGAAACAGGAATATTTTCTTACTAAAAATGGTGTTGATTTAAAATGTAGCTGCATCCTAAGAAAAAAATAGAGTGAGTGCTTGGCATTTCTTATAGTTTAATGTATAATACCTGTAAAACATGACTGTAAATGGACTGCCTGTCTTCTGGGGGCGGTAATAGCCTGCCCGGTTTGCACTAGGGCAAATATTGTAATTGGGCAAATAATATTCTTATGGGGAATGCCCGATTGCAGCCGTGTGCTCTTTACTTTGCCCGTGAGGGCGGCTGTGAGCGGTGGCTGATGGTTCTTGGTCTTTGCTGTTTTTCCAGAGGAGAACAGGAACAGCACCATCAACTCCAGCCTGGAATCCGTCATCTCTTCAAACGTAAACAGCTTCCTCAACTCCAACAGCGCTCCCCAGCCCAGCCTCAACTCCAGTGATCTTGAGCTAGAAGTAATTAAACCCAACAGGCCAAATTCACTGTAAGTACAGTGGTAATTAGTGTTTTATAGGCTCTCCCTCCTTAATCTTTAATCAGGGCTGTTTCTTACGCTGGATCCCAGCAGTTTGTGGAGGAATACGATTTAATGTTTTAATTTTTAATGGGTGCCTAGCTTGTGCCCTGCATTTTTAACTCTGTCTAAGCGGTGGAATTAGCTACTGGGGGTTATATCTGCCGACGGGTTTCAGCTCTGATTATCACGTGGAGTGTTTCTGGGGCAGTTGCTGCTTGAACTGCTCGACCCCTCTGGTGATAACTCCGGCAAACACAAAGGACTTTTCTTCTGAGTTAAATTCTGGGAGTGTTGTCAGTACAGTTGATCTCCAGCCAAATCTGTGCCATTGCTCCTGCTATTGCTTCCTTCATCTGGAAAGTTCAAGGGAAAAAATAGCGACCTTAGCAATGACTCCCTGGGGAGGGCCGAGTTATTTATGAAGTCCCCTGAACTTGACACAGCTGAGCCCTCGCGCCGATGGCCGGCTCTGCTGGGGGAATTTCCTTCCTGCCGCGGCTCTGCCGGGCCCGATAGCATTTTCCCACAGAACCTCTCCTCCTCCTGCATGTGAAGATCCACTCAGATCTTCAAGAGCTGTCTCAGTCCTTGCAAACTGAAGCCAATTTTTCCCCCTGGGCTCCTCGGCACGGCCCTCCATCCCTGTGCATCGGGAGGAATTCTGCTCCCACCACGGCCCTTCAGGGCCTCGCCGAATCCAGCGACCTTCGTGATGCAGGGAAACCTTCCTTCCCACCCCTCCAGTCCTCCCACAGGCTCCCAACACTTCCAGTTCCCACTCAACCATAGAAAGCCCTGGTCTCTTGAGAGCAGACAGAGAGATTTTTTTGCTTTTGGTTGTCGGTGGAAGGATTGCTAAGGGCTGGAGAGGGCTGAGTGCCAGGGCAGGCTCTGGTAGAGATGGGGAAACTGGTTGCTGTTGGGTTGGTTGGCAGCAGGGGTTGGGGTTTGGGGGTGTAGGGGGGTGTGAGCAGCCTGCGGCCATTTTGGGGGGACAGGAAGGTAAGTCCAGATGCTGCTGCCTGCGGGAGTGTTGGGAGGGAACAGAGGAGGGGCTCTGGCTGCCATCCATCTGCTCTCCTCTCTCCTCTCCATCGCTGCCTCTAAATCCCAGAGCTTCATGGGCACCAGACCAGCCCGACCTGGGTGCCAGGAGCGGGGCATGAGGCTCGGCCCCGAGGGTCCCTGGGGGTCTGCCTGCCCTGAGAACGTGCCTGCAAGGAGTGTGGTGGTGGCAGAGTAGAGCACCCAACAGGTAGGACACCTCTAAATGCAGGGTGAGCGTGGTGTGTGTGATGTACTGAGGGAAGACATCGACATCTCATGCCCACACTGTTGGTGGAAGCTCTGGAAGCTCTGGAAGTCGGTCACATACTGTTCCCCCAACAGGATGTTTAGAGTTTATTTGTCCTTCAAGGGGAAAAAGAATGATGTGACTTATAATACAGTAAGGTTTGTCAGCCCAAGTCTTGCTGTGACCTTACAGGAATTGTTTACCAAATTTGCAGTTTTTCAGGTTCCAAGAGTTGCCTTTTAAGAGTTTCTCTTTTAAAGGAAATCGTAAAGAACTTCAGTGGAATGGATCAGTTAAAGCCGTGTGGGGCTTTGAGGAATGGAGGCATGTTCCTGTTGCTCAGGGATTGCTTGAGCAGAGCAGCAGTGGAGCCATTTCCTTGCCACCAGTTTGGGGGCCGTTGCAGTTTTGCACAGGGCAATAGTGAGTAGCAGGGGAGCCCCGGCAGGGTCTGTGGCTTTTGGTGCTTTTCCTCAAACCCACTGATTATGTGATCATTTTCACTCTCCCAGGAGTTGTTGGTCCATGTTGAGCTGAAGGTTGAAAAGTGAGTCTTAAGGTGAATAACCACAGAACCACAGAACGATATGGGGTTGGAAGGGACCTCATCTCGTCCAATCCCCTGCCAGAGCAGGGTCACCCAGAGCAGGTCCCACAGGAACCACGAGGCAAATATTTTCTTCTCTATAATCTCAAATATGTAAATCAAATATTTTTAATCCAATCTGTCAATGAGAACTGAAGCGTCTGACTTCATGTTATTCTTTTTAAACAGCACAAGTGTAGCTGTCACTTCAGCCCCTCTGTGGCTGCTTACCCAGGGGTTGCCTCCTCCCCACAGCTGGATTTGCTGCTTCCACCTCATCCTCTTAAGCCCCAGTGGAGCCCAAGGGGGTGTCCCCAGTGACACTGGGCACGGTGGCTGCTGGCACAACTGCTCACCCTCTGCAAAAGTGCTTTGGGAAATGGCAGGGAAAGGAGTTGGCCCCTTTTGTTGATGTTCTTGCTTCTTATTAAGCTGAGAACTGATGCTTTTGTGGAAACAGCTCCAGTTGTCTCAGTGGGAGACTTGCTGGAACACACACAGTGAGGGCTGCGAGTCTGGGGGGGCCCTGGTTGTCCTTTAGCTGTGATGAGCAGCGACGCATTCTAGGTTGCCTTTAAATGTGCAGTGTTAAAAATCATGAGCTCTGCCTGTGAAAGCAGAGCCATTGGTTGAGCTTTTGGTTACAGAAGCCTCTCGGCTCCCCATCTGAATGGTGCTGGATCCCCCAGGTCTGCTCCCCAGGGAGCCGAGACAGTTCCTCCATCCTCCTGGTGAGTGTGTGGCTTCTTCCCCAGCTTTATGGCCATGGCCACGCTGAGGGTGGTGTCTCCCCACCTCCCTCCCATCACCCCTCCCAGGGACAACTCTGTCCCACTCACATTTGCCTTCCCTCCAGCCTGGTCCTCCTTCCCAACCCAGAGGTGCTGGAGGGAGATGGTTGTGCTGGAGGGAGAAGGCTCTTCCTTCCCAGACACCAGTCGGGTTTTTACTATGGGAATGCGTTTATTTGTTAGGGCTGGTTTTTATTTTTATGGAAAAACTTTGCTCTGGGCGGGAGTTGTACTCGGTGAGTCAGCAGGACGGCTGTCCCATGCCAGGAGCTGTCACGGCGCTGGGGACCGGGGCTGGAGGGGCCACCACAGCCCTGGGGAGGGGGATCTGTCTCTAAATAAGTGCTGGGTTTCCTTACCCTGCCCTTGCAGAAAACGTGGCAAAACGAGAACCAGAAAGTGCTGTGTTTGTAGCGTAGAAACACACTTCAGCTTTATTTCTGAATCTCATCTGTGTCCCCAGCACTGCTCAAAGCCCTCTGCTGTGCTGGCTGCGGGGCCCTTAGGTCTGGCCATGGCCAAACCAGAGGTGGGTCCTGCAGATGCAGACAAAGTCCTGTTACACATCCTCCTTAGAGTCACCTTTTAGTGCTTAAAATACGCGTTATCCTCAGTCTTAAATTAGCTGTTTGGTATTATACTGGGTGCTTCTGGCTGCCTTCCTACCTGTGACTTCATGCTGCTTTTACAGTGGTTTGCAAAGCTGAACAACTGATGTGTTACAGTTTGGAAAATAATCTTACTGGGGGAGGTGGATGGTGCCCCGAGGGTTTTGGTTTCTCCTCTCACAGTAATTTCATGTTGTGTGGGGCTGTTTGGAATGGGGGGTAACGAGATGGGCTGCGGTTTTGCATTGTGGCTCCTGTGCATATGATCGTGCAGACAAGACCAAATAAGACTAGAATATGAAAGCTGGACACATTTTTTTTTAAAGTCCTTGGCCACGTCTTTGCAGCGATGTTTCCCAGCGTTGACTCTGAGCACTCAATTTAATCTCCCCTCCGCCCTTTTTAATTCCTTTGCTGCCACCGAAGGAGAATCTGACAGGGCTTCTGGGATCATGTCACATCATCTAGATGATCTTTAAGGTCCTTCCAACCCAAACCCTTCTATGTTTCTATATGTGATATGTCCTGTAATGCTTCTCTCTTTCCCTGGGGGAGGTGGTGGAGCCAGACATGTGCTCCACCATGGGCAGCCAAAGAGCAAAGCTTCTTCAGGGCTTGTTTCAGCATTTGGAGCCCACTCCTTGGCAGTCTTGGTGTCCTTGCAATGCAGGATGGGCCCATGTGCTGGTGGGTGTCTGCTGGGTGCTGGGTTTTGTGCTGGTGTGGTCATTGCAGAGCAGCTCCCTCCACAAAGTCAACGCTGTTGATGGTTGCCCTGGGAATTTGCTTTGTAGGTGCAAACCAAGTTAAAAATAAGGAATGTGGTGAAAAAAATATCACTTGATGAAGGAAATACCATCTATTACTCCTTCAAAATGAAATATTAGCAGGCATTTTGACCCAATTTTTCAAGGAGGTGCAACCAGCCCAGTGACACTGCCCACGTTGGACAGTGTTTCCCCACCCTTTGGTCCCGTTGGCCGTGACGCCCGGCCAGCCCCGACTCCTGCTGCTTGCTGCTCCTTTGCCTGGGGACTCTGCCTTCAGGGAAATAATAGCTTTGGGAAACTTGGATTTAGTTATCACATGTTTGTTTGCATTTTATTTTATTTTCTCATTGACCAAGTATGGCCATTTCTTGCCCTCCGTGGGTATGGAAAGACGTGAGGAGCAGATCTAAGGTCTAGTGGTCATGAAAAAATAACCCAGTTAATCTGAGGAAGAGAGGCTATTCCCATGTGCTTTTGATTTACAGGATCAGAATAAATCTTCATTAGGCATCCCAGTTAATACTTGACCAGCGTTTTCTCCTTCCCTGCCTGAAAGCAGGAGAAATTTCAAGTAGTAACATATATTTGCAGAAGAGCCTCCATTGGTGGCTTCTCCCTAGGGTTGGCCCCAGCTGGGGGAGCCCTGGGCTGGTGGGCAGAGAGGGGTGATGGGTGATCTGGGGCCATGGTGCTGGTGGCCAGGACACACCACATGAGGGATGGCACCTTCTTTCCATTGCCCTGTCCCCGTGCTCTCCTCTGAAGTCCCTCATCACCCCAATTCCACGTCCATCAGTAGGCAAACCAGTGCAGCATCCCCAATGTATCAAGCAGGATAGAATAGTGGGGTTTTTTTTAGTAAATAATCCCTTAAAACTGCAAACAGCCTCATCAATTATCAGCTGTGACACACGTAAGTGAAAGCACACGAGGAGAAGTGAATAGACCGTCAGATGCTGCTGGTTCCTCACAGAATTTAAGTCACTTTTTCCACTCTGAAAAATAACTACATAAACATGACACAGCCTTATTCAGCAGCTCTGCTCCCTGCACCCACACAGAATGCAGATCTCTGCAGCAAAAATAAATTGTTTAGGTTTGCTTTTTTCTCTTTTTTTTTTTTTTAGTAAACTTTTGTGGAGTTGTCAGTAAGTAGGAGTGATGGGCCCTTTACTGTACCCTGCTTCATTAGTCAAATTACCCGGAGAACAAATCTTGCAGATCTGGGGAGCCGTGTCCCTGCACCCCCCGGGAGATGAGCCAGGTGTGAGGGGCAGCAGGACCTGGGTAGGAATTCAGGGGGGAGAGTCTCCTGGTTCCTGGATGCCGTGTGGAGCTGGCAGCTGGAATAAACTTCTATTTATAGAAAGACCCCACTGAGGGCACACAGAGAGCATGTTGGGGGAGTGAGTTGCGGGCTGTGAAAGCCCAAGAACTCTCTGCAGCCTTGCTCAGCTTTTATGTTGTGGGGCAGAGAGGAGCTGGGAGACACTGGCATTTTGTTATTCTCCCAGCAGAGCTCGGGGGAGCCCAGCAAAGAGGCTGCGGGTGCTCCCATGGGTGATGCCGTGGTCACCCTGGCACCCCGAACCCCGGCCGGTTTAACTCATACAGTGGAAAAATCCTATAAAAACCTATCCTCCAGAGTGGGTCTGTTTTCCTATAAAATACAGTGCTTTACATCATCGATGAACATGCACTGTCCTGGTGGAGCTGAGCTTCCTCCCGGCTGCAGAGTTAACCCGTGGTTGCTGTCAGTCATGATCTCAGCTGCTCTCACAAAATACTGTCATTTCTGCCTTTTTAGTTGAAAATCTGGAACTGCTCAGCTGCTTTTTAGTTTCTTTTATTATTTTTATTTTTTTTTAACAGGTACTTGTGATACATTATATGGACTGTCTAGTTGGGTAAATAGTGGTGGAGAGGTCAAGGTGGTTTGTCCAAGAGGCAGCTCCAGCAGCAGCAGCCTTGACTCTGCCCTGCCCTGGGATTTACATCCTCAAAGCAAATCCCCTCTTTATCACACCGGGTTCGGCAGCGAGGGCCGGGATGGCAGCTGCTCAGAAGGGTTCCATTTCAAGCCAGGAAAATGTCCGGTTGCAGCTGAAGTTACTAATTCCGACAGCGGCGTTAGATGAGCCAGGGGTGAAGTGGAACCAGCTGGTCTGGCAAAGGGAGATGCTCGTTAGTTTTCACACCTTTAAAACGCGGTGGAGGAGGGTTAATAAGGAGCTGTTGCACTCACCAGATAACATCTCGCTGACTTGGCAGAAAGACTTGCCCTCCTCGTCAGCTGGATGCTCCTGCTGGGTGTCGGAGGGAGGAAGGTGATGTCACCCTGTGGGATGAATGGGGGGTACGTGCCAGGGGCTGCTCCTGGGGTCTCAGAGCCGGTGGGGGCACAGGAGGGTGGGGGGGGCTTGGGTCCAGCCCAGCCAGCTGCCCCTCTCCTCAGTTTTGTTTCATCTTGGGCTGTTTCCTCCCTGTTTGGTGTGGCCCAGTCCCCGCAAAGGCTTTGGGAGCTGCCAGGTTGTATCTACATCCTCGGTGACATCCGTGACAAATGCCTCTTCCCCCTTTTTCTCTCTCTTTCATTACCCATTCCTGTCTCCTGCTGGGATTGTACAAATAATTCTGGCTTTGACTGCAAAGCCCCGTTAGTCTTGGGCTCTGAGCTTTGGGCCAGCCCAGAACCCCCACTCTGCCAACAGCAACACGGGGTTTTATTCTCCCATTTCTGATGTACAGGTCAAATTTTGCCCAGTTTGAAGTTCAGCTGGATTTTCTGGCCAGCACTGTCATGTCCTGAAAGTGGGATCCCCCACTGGAGCTGCCCCATCCCTGGAGAGGTTCAAGGGCAGGTTGGAGGGGGTTGGAGCAACCTGGTGTGGTGGGAGGTGTCCCTGCCCAGGGCAAGCTGTAGCATTGTGGGGGGCTTTAAAGTCCCTTCCCACCCAAAGCATTCCAGGATTCCGTGATTCTATGCATTCTCTCCAGACTCCACATCTCTGGAGACACGGATCTCCTCCCGCTGGTCCCAGCAGCCATTGTGTGCTCGGGGCCACACTCACCCCCACCTGCCCCATGGATGGGGGCAGGAAGAAGGATGCACATGCAGCCGAGCCCCGTCCAGTTGTTTATTCCTCTTCTCCTTATTAGAGCCCTCTCTGCTGTTTAACTGGTCGTGGGTAACTGGTCTGAGTAACTGGACAGGGTGTGGGGGGCACGGTGGTGCCAGGGTTTGGAGGAGCTTCCCAGCAGGGTTTAGATGGGGAATTTTTGAGCTTCTGTTTCCTTCTGCAGCAGTGTTTCTGGGAGGTCAGGCTCACAGGGCAGAGCATTTCTGAGATAATCCCTTCCTTGTTATCACAGGCTGTAAGTGAGGTGCAGAACCGATGCGCTTCGTGGTTTCGAGCTGTATTTTCCATATAAGTAATTGCCCGTTGTAAGGATGAATGAGGCTCAGGAGATAGGGACCCTGCAGTGCTTATAGAAGGAAAAAAAAAATTATCTATAGATTAAGGTAAGACCATATAGAGACTGTTAGCCAGGGGATCTGCCCTCCACATCGCAGGGAGCTGGCAAACCCTGGATCCAGTGCCCCTTAACGGGGTTGAGCTGGATGGAGGGGGCAGGAGGAGAATGGGCAGGAGGGGAGCGGGCAGGAGGAGAATGGGCTTCTCTGCCCCTGCCCACTGCCCTCTGGAGCAGGCTGTGGTGTGTCAGGAACAAGCCCTCAACCCACACGACCTCTGCAGTTCCTCTCCCTCTCGCTTCTTTGCCCTTGTTTTGCAGAGGATTTCGTGGCTCCCTCTCATTTTGCTTGTTGTTTATATTCCTGGCAATTAGAGGTGCAGGAGGCGCAGGAGCGGGTCCCACCCTCATCCTGCCTTCCCGTCAGCCACTTTGGGAATGTCCCTCCGAAATGGCATCTCTGGGACTTCTGTTTAAGAAATTTTCTCACAAATGAAGTGCTCCTGTCCCTGAGAAACCTGCATTCTTACCCGCTCTCCCCCCACCCCAGCATTCAGCCCCCCTTTTAACTTGAAAAAAGGCTGTGAAAGTGTACTGGTATTGATGTGTGTCGCTATAAAAATGGGGTAATTTGTGCTCAGAGGGTTCCCTTTCCTCCAGGGTGGGAGAGCTGGTGCCCAGGGGATGGGAGCTGGCAGCATTGGGGTCACCACCCTGCTCGGGGGGTTCCTGCACTGCATCAGACTCCAAATGCATCCTAGCCATGCTTGCCGTAGAGAAGACATTTCTTTTTACTTTAGTTTGATTTTCTGGTTCTCTCAGATCATACGAGACTGCAAAGCAAACCTTTGCAGTGGCAGGAGCCTCACGTGGGGCTAGAAGCTGCCCAGGGTGCTTGGGGAAGATAAAGCGGGACCACGAGGAAATAGGAACTTGATTAATTGCAAGGCTTTGGGCAAAACAAAACTGTTACTTCTTCCTTCCACCGCATTGTGGCCGGCTGGCCAGGAGCCACCGCGGCTCTGGAGAAAGCCAAGAGCCAAGAGGCGTTGGGGGGGCCGCTGGCTCAGGGCGGGGATCCCCCCGGGACCCTTCTTTGCTGCCGCTGCCAGTCCTTGGTGCTCTTCCTCGGGGGGATTGGGGCCCTGAGCAGTGACTCTCGGGGGGCTGCTCAGGCTGGAGAGGAGTGTCCCCCACCAGCCCTGCTCAGCCATGCAGAGCTTGGCCCGGACCATGAAACCCTGGGATTTTGCCTAATCTGGGCTTCTATGGTGAAGGCTGGCCTCGAGGGGCGGCTCCTCTGGCTGCCAAGCAAAAAAAAAAAGAAAAAGGCATTTTTTAGGGATTAGGTAAAATCTCATAATCGTAGCTCCGCCGGAAAAGCCTTATCTCATTTTCTTTTTAAGAGGAGCAGACCTGTTCCCGACTGAGGCCATACCCTGGCACTGGGGGTTTCACCCTTGCTCTTGGTGGTCCCAGTGGGGTCAAGGTGGCCCAGGGCTGGTGGGAGAGGTGTCCTCAGTGGTCCCCAACCCTGGGTCCCCAGGGAGATTGCTGCTTGAAGTGTTGCCTTCCAAGTGGTGTCGTTATACGCAATTATTTTGTCTTTCCCTCCCTCCTGGGGGGGCTGGTTGGGTTTTGCAGCTTTTGTATCTCCTGACAGAGGTGCGAGGTGATGCCATGAGGCTCATGGAGATGGGGACACCCCTGACAGATCTGCACATCATCCCAGCTAGAGGAGCAGAGGTTCTCAGCCATGAAACGGCCCCTCAGCAGCAGAACATCAACTTCCATTTGACACAGATTGGGGTGAAGTTTCCCCAAATGCAGTGGTTCCCTCCCTGGGAAATAGTCAAAGGTTACGAGAACAAGACTGGGGACATCACAGCAAAAATGAAGTGGGAGGGTTTGTGCCAGGCAGAACCCCACGTTTGCTGCAGAGGCTGGTGGTGGTGGCTCTGCAGGGTGGGCTGGGACCCGGGGAGAGTGGAAAATGCCAAATTTATGCAACAAGAAAGCAGATATTTTGGCCAGCAAAGGCAGTTTCCCACTCTGGTTATCTGCCGGGGGACCCAGGGGTGTTTCTCTGTGCCAAGCGAGGCAGGAAGATTTTGGTAGATGTCTCTGGGGTCTTGCATTTTGTATTTTAGACGTGGGGATGGCTTCGAGCTCAAGGGGATTAGAGATTATTTACAGTTTAAACCAGAAACCGCCTATCTCCCAGTTTTCTTATTTGAGAAAAGATTCTAAAATTCCCAGTCTGTTGCTTGGCTTATTCCAGATGACATAATTTTCAAAATATCTTATGACTTTTTTTTTTTTTTCCCTCTCTCTCTTTGGTGCAGGCTGTTGTAAGGGTGTCTGTATGTTTGTTTTTTCTGAGGCAGTTTTAACTTGTGAGTCCCAGATTGTGCCTGCAGCCTGAGAGCTCCATAAACTTCAGTGATTCAAGGTCCTGGCAAACAGCTTCAAACCTGCTCTGTGCGGGACGCAAGCAGCATGCTCAGTAGACTCTGCAGATAAATATACTCGAGGCTCAGTTGCTGATGGCAATACATTTTAAACCTTGCATATAAATACATGTCTATGTATGTATTTCATAATTCTTTCCCGTGTCGTGCTTAAATAATCCTGGGTTTATTTTTGAAGCATCCATATGCTTCACAAGGTAACAAGCATAAGGTGTTTTGAGATCCATGAAAAAGAGTGATGCTTGCAGGCCACGAGAGCTGTGATGTTGTTTGGGGAGGGCAGAGGGAAATGACAAACTTCCATCTGATATTTAAGGCTGTTTGGCAAGAGGAAAAGTCCAGCACTGAAGGGCTGCCAGCTCCCCCAGCACCTCTGCTCCTCGCTTTGGGCTCGCAGAAGGAAAAGGTCAAAGTCGGATGGTTTATCTGTTTTTCTGCTGTGTGGGCTTTTCATATCCCCCAGAGTTTGGCAAAGCAAGTTCTCAGAGCCTTAGCTCTTTCACTTCTCAGTTGGCTCTTGGTCTAGAAACTTTCCGCAAATTGAACTTGAAAATTAAGCCAAATATTCTCATAAAATAAGTCTCCAGTTCTGTGGCTAACCCCATGTGAACCAGTAGTCATACGTCAAAATATTTTCTACAGGCTCATCCTTAAAAACAAAGGTAATTTGTCAGGCAAAGGGCCCCTTTCCACAGGGGTCCAGGCACCTCTTTGCCCTCGCTCGGCAGGAATGAGTTACGGGGGAGCTTGGACTCTGCTGCTTTGGTGTTCCCACAGGTCTGCTGCTCCTGGGGTGGATGCTGGGCTGGGTGGATGGACGGACAGACGGCCTTTTCAGACTCTGACTCCCACCACCCGCAGCTCTTCCCAGCGCAGCCTCTCGGGAGACTTTGCAGAAGCTGCTGCCTTTGAACAGCGCTGCTCGTCTGTCTGATCCGCTCTGGGAACATCTGAGGGTGCTGCTCACAAACTGAATTAAATTAGATCCCCCTCCAAGAGAGCTAAACAAGCACCTTAAACTTCAGCGGCTTAAAAGACAGCTTTCTTGAAAGCCCAGGAAAGAAAATACAGACATTGTACTTTCATTGCTTTCTTAATTTATGTAATTAGTGTGGAGATAGCCACATAGCAGTATTTTCTTCAAAGAAACTGCTTCAGACAAATATTGGCTAATGGAAATTTTACTTTCAAATAAAGCCGTATTTGAAAATACATTAAGGCCATTGTGGGGAAATGGATGCAGGAATCAAAGATGCTACAACAAAGCCTTCCCCGGGGCAGCAGCAGAACAGGCTCTATTTTGTCAGGAGCTGATGTGCCCATCTCAGACTCTCTGCCCAGCCCTTTCTTTTTGGCTTTCTCCTCTCTGTCCCGCCGTCCCCCTCCTCCAGAACCCTTTGATTTCGGGTCCCGGGGTGCGTTTTTCTCCCTGGCTGCCAGGCAGCGCCCGCTCAGCCCCCGCATCCCGGCTCCGTGCCCGTTTCCCCCCCAGCTCACTCTGCATCTGAGTTTTCTTTCGAGCATTTTTATTGAGACTGCTGAAAATGCAATGATAGTGAATTAGGTCTTTCTGCCACCTGTAAATGTCAAAATATTTTAAAGGAAGGGCCGCACACATTCTTTGGTCCCTCTCTCTGCAGCAGGTTCAGTTCAGCGCCGCGGATGTAGCCCGGGCTCTGCCTCGTGAAAGCCTTTTGACGGACGTGGGAGTGTTTTCCGAAGGCAGCGCTGCTTTCCAGCCGTACCACACAGGCTCTGAAAATGCTGAAAACGTCCCAAAGCTCCCCGGTCGCCCGGCAGCCGGGGCTGTGAATGGGCCGGGGCGGGCGCGTGAGTGGGGTTCAGATGGGGACCACCTCGGGGGCACCCCCCCCCCTTCTCCTCCTCCCCCCGCCATCCCATTTCCCAGCGAAAAGCCAACAATTCCCCCCCCCCTTTCGGGGCAGGAGGCAAACAGGGCTGCTGGCTCACAAAGACATCCTGTCTCCCTCTGAAAGAAGATCCTTGTGCCTAATTAACTTCATAAATTAGCTGGGGCTGTAACGCCACCACTTCAGCCTAAAACAGAGGTAACCCAATCTCCCCCGTCCCTTTCTGCCGCCCGATTAATTCTCCCCGCTCCCCTTCCCGCCCAGCTGCGCCGTGGCCGTGCCCCGCAGACCCTGCTGACAGGGCTGTGCTAAGCTGGGAAATTATCAGTGGCATAAGAACCGCTGCCAATTATCCCCCCGCCCCCGCGCCCTGGCATCGCTCCCCCCGCCTCGGCCCCCCGGCTGCCGGCACCTGGCCACGGTGGCAACCGGCCCCGGCGAGGGTTGGAAGCCACCCGCGAGGGTTGGAAGCCACCCGCGGGGTCCCTGGTGGGCTTGGCCGGGCGGTGGGGAAAGAAATCACACTGCGGGGGTGGGGGGTGGCGGGGGGGGGAAGGAGCAGCATCGCATCTTTTGTTGTTGTCTGCAACCCAGTGTGTTGGAAAAACACAAGCTCTGCAGAGGAGGGGGCTCGGAGCATCCTGCTCTGGTGGGAGGTGTCCCTGCCCAGGGCGGGGGGGTGGGACGGGATAGGCTTTAAGGTCCCTTCCCACCCAAACCACTCTAGGATTCTAGGTGGAAAAATCGCCCACCCTCCCCGAGTGCTCAGCTGTGATTTGGAGGAGGTGCCTGGGTCGGTGCCGGGACCTTCACCTGAGCTTGAAGGCCAAGAGGTCTCTGTCTGACACGGCCAGGGCTGAGCCCCGGGGGCCACGGGGGGGTTGGGGCTCTTCCAGCCTGTGCTGCTGCTTCAAACAACATCGCCAACTAATCAGCTCTCTCCAGAATATCCGTAGCTTTTAAGTATGGCAGCCCAAGGGACTTAAAATGATGTGTCTTTCTGCGGCTTTAGTTGTGTTTGATGTGAGATAAAGCGTTTTTCAGGTCTCTCACAAGAGCCGGGTTCTTCCACGCGGCACGTGTCACACTGAGGTGAGTGTGAGGTACGAGTGGTCTCCAGCCTCGGAGGTTTCTGAGCCCTGGTGGATCCTCCTGCCCCAGTCTCAGCCACCCTGGTTGAGCAAGATGTTTGGGTTGGGGACCTCCTGGGATCCTCCCCGGACACCTCAGGGGCTCCGGGCATGCTTGGAGAGGGGGCACTTGGAGTTTTACCAATAACAGTGAAAAAACAGCCAACCAAGCAAAGAGGTGAACGGGGTGTATTGATGTTCACTGCGTTTGGTGAAGGGGAAGGGAGACGAGGCTCCGTTCGCAGCTGGATGGCAGGCAGAGGGCCAGTAAACTGGGAGGGTTGGACTGGGCTGCACTGGGAGGGGACATGCAACTGGAGGAGGAGGAGGAGGATGATTTCGCCAATGAGGCAAAAATGTTATTACAAAGCTTGGGCTTTTCAAGTAAAAAAAAAATGAAAATAGGAAAGAAAAGAAGAAAACTGGATCTTCTCTTGATATATATGATCAAATTGGGTCCGTTCAGTACTGTCGTGATTGGATTTTGGAGTGAAAGGTTCTGATCAGCTCTCTGTAGCTGGGGTTTGCAGAATACTTGCAAAATAAAGCCATACAAGAACACATATACAAAAGGAAATCAGGCAAATTGAGTAAAAGCATAAAATTATTATGCGGTGACTTTGCACACCCATTATTCTCAAATCACTTTTAGAGGCCAAAATAATCCTCATTGTTTTTCCCAAGGCGTATGACTTCTGTGGGCAGGTGTTAGCTCTTTACACTGCATGAAGAGTATTTGCACAACACAAAAGTAAGAGTTTTTAGCTTGTGGTGCTGATGAAGCCTTAAATAAACGGCCTTTGTTTTTTGTTAGGATTTGGGTCTGGAAAGGGCCTTCTCTGGAATTATGCGCGGCAGATTGCTTAGCCAGGAATGGATTTTTTACGGTGTGGAGCAGCTTTTCTGACCATTTCCAGAAATTGCTTTACAAAGTCAAAGAAACTTTTCTTCCTTCAGAGAGCGGCCAGTACCAGCTTGGGGGGGGGTGGGTTGCTGCTGGACCTCTGTGTCTGTTTGCAGGACTTTATTTTGGGGGCGGGGAGGCTCACATTTAGAGTCTGAGAGTGTGTGGGGGTCACTGTTCCTGCAGCTCCCATCGCCCCTGGGCACCCTCTGCTGCTTAAGGAGCTGCTTCTATGGTTGGAAACCCCACTGAGTGGTGAGGCAGGGCTGCCCCTGCACAGGAGGTGTTTACCTCAAATATTTCATCTTCCCAAACAGCACCCCTCCTCCCCACCCCCACCCCAAGCTGATCTGGGAGCTGTGATCCCCCAGGGAACTCTAATTGCCTTCATTTTCCAAGAATCCCATACGGTTGCTGGGGTGGCAGATGGGAGAGTTTTCTTTTTCTAGGGGAGGTAAGATGGCAGAGGATTGAATGCCAGAGAAAAATGAGAGGTTTCTGGAGGACTGTTGAGTTCTCCTTAATTGTGAACGCAATTTGTTGGTGACTAATGCAGCCAGACTTGCAGAATTACCTCATGTGTTAGAAGCAGTGGCGCGGTGGAAAAGATGTGACTAAGATGCTGGCTCCTGATTTACCAACACTTCCCTCCAAAACTGTTGTTTGGCTTCCTACTGGCACATTACAACTTCTCTATTAATAATTAAGAGATTTAATATGGTTTGAAAGCACTTGCTTCAACATAAAAATCCGCCAGCTTGATTTTTAGTCTGCCGAGAGCCTTTTGAGCAGCGAGGGAGCAGGGAGGGGGTTATTAATGGAGCAGAAAATAAAGCTGCTGAGCAGATGATGGAGCCAGGCAGAAGGTGTCACGTCCAGGCTGGGTGCTGGGAAGACCCAGAGACACCTTAGCCTGGACCCGTGGTTGCCTCCATCCCACTGCCCTGCCCCAGGTCTCCCACTTCCAGTGCTGGTACGAGGTTTCTGTAACGAAGAGCGGTGACTGATGGGTTGGTAACTGGCTAGTGATGCTGAAAATTCCCTGTTGTAAATGACTGCTAATGAAATGCTGTTCATGTTAAGATGGCGCGATGCTCCCATCGCCCGGATCCCAGCCGATGGGGAGGAGACCCCCCCGCCAGCCCGACGAGCTGCCTTCCCCCGGTGCCTCCAGCGCTTACTCATCCTGAAAACGCACCCATTGCTGATTCTTTGCTTATTCATTCAGCCTCTCTCCAGCATTAACACCAGTCTCTCGGCTTCACACCACAAGGCTCTACCAGAGCAGCAAAGTCACTTCATCCCTTTGAAACATCAAGCATCATCTTGTCTGTATTTGGAAATGGAAATGTCTATTAGGTGGGACTACAAAAACTCCAGCTCTCCTTCCCAAAGACATAACTCCTTCCGTTCTTTCTCTTATTCAAGTGGAAAAGCTTTTAGGTTGTTCATGAAATTACTAAAGCGGGGACATATTTCTACATGTGGGAAATAAACCAAGCAGCAAAATGCCAGGACAAGCCAATGTGCTGGGTATCTTCAGCATTGCAAAGAGGGACACGTCCATATTGTCCAAAAGAAGATCCTGTAATCTGTGCTCACAGAGACAGAGGAGCTAAGAAATGGAGATGTGGGAAAGTCCATGCTGAGGAAGTTGAACTTTTCTGGACCTCTTTGGTCAGGTGATGTTGACCACAGTCCATTTTGGCTGCTTATTTTCTTAAGCATGTCATGATTTTCCACCTGAATGATTGCACAGCGAGATGACTCCTGAGAGAGTAACACTGCAGAGAGTTTTAGCATCATTTTTCTTGTACTTAAAGTGCCAAACAGAGGAAGAACCTGGCCCTTGTGGAGCCCCGTGAGGTACTGGTCACACCTGGGGTCGCCTGTGGTGCCATCACTAACCTGCAGCACGGTGCCTGGGAACCGCTTGCTTGAGCCCATCCATCTGCACCCTGAGCTTTGCTGGGACGGGCAGCGTTGCATGAACTTCATGAGCTTCTCATCTCAAGGCTGCCTCCCATCTTGCTCAGCCAACAGAGCCCTGCTGCTGGTCAGCTGCAGTCTTGGCCTTGTGTTAGCAGAGGTTGAGTGCCCTGGCGTTAAATGATGCTATGCTCATTTTTTCTGGTTAGCTTTGAGAAGAGTCCTATGTTCTGCAGCTTCGTTTTATAGGAACGGATCAGGAGATAAAGGGTTGGGTGGTTCTTGATGCATTTTAATGCAGTCAGGTATCCACAAGGTCAGAATGGGAATACTGTCATTTATTCTTGAGGTGATTTCATGAAAGAACTTTAACTCCTCGGGAGACTGTGCCCATTCATGGCTGTTCGATGTTGAGATAGCCTCAAGTTCCACAAAAAACCAAACAGCAAGTTGTAAACATTTTTGAAGTGGAACTGGTGTCCTCTGGGCCGGGAGAACAAAGCAGCAGGAGTTGTCTGGAAACCCTGCTGAGAAGGACCCTTCGGACCTGTAAATGCCACGAGGACCTGAGCTGGGGAGAGAGAGCACCAGAGGCAGCCTGGGGAGGGACATCGCCGAGCAAGAGGAGTTGAAAAGAGGCAGGTTATGAGAAGGGACTAGGAAAGAGATTTGTCTTTTAGCTACAGCAACTGGAGACCAGAGTCTGGAAACAAGAATTGCTGCTTTTTTCCCATGTTGGGGCAGCAAACCCCAGCTGGGACGGGGCCAGGCGGTGTGTGCAGCAGCACGGGAGGCGGGGAGGAGGAGCGTCCTCCTAAAGACATCTCCAGGTCGGGGAGTTGGCTGGAAGAAGAGTGGGCTCCCAAGGGCAGTTGGCGGCACAGGGGGGCTCACGGCGGCCACACAACATCCTCCCGCACCCTGGAACCTCCTCCCTGGGCTGCGGGTCCTGGGGGCTGCTTCTGAGGGGCATGGACCAGCAGGAAAGGGGAAAACCTCGGGAGGTGCTGGGATGCAGACTGATGGAGTTCCCTCTGCTGCTTCTCCCGGGGAAAAAGTCCATACCTGCCCCTGAAGACTCTGATTTTAGCCACTTCTGTGTTTCCTGCTTCTGGTATTTTTGGTTCTTAGAATTTTTTCTCTCTGTTTTGTTTCCCACTGTGCACCCAGCAGGCAAAGCCCCTCGCAAAGTCCTCCAGAGTAAGAAGAAGGAAAAAAATAAAAAAAAAAAAAAAAAAAGGTCCAGATGACATTTGCTTTCTGCAGGCAGAACTGAAAGCGGGCAGCAGCCAACGTTTCCCCAAAGCCTCTCACCACCTCTGCTCTTGCCATGAGAAACAGAAAGGAAATTGGATCCTACAGGAAACCCCTTTTCCAAAATGCAGAGACCTCAGAACAGGCCGTTCGCTCACGGGCACTGACTTCTCCAGCGAGGCAGGACTCGGGTCTGGCAGTCACAGAAGCTCAGAAAGATGATACTCAAGCAGAATCTTTGACAATAAATACCCATGTTTCACGGAAGGGAGATGAACCCTTCGTGCACATCGAGCCCCCGCAGCCCGTCGGTGCTGGGAGGACCCGCTCAGGCCGGGTCCTGCAACATCCATCTGTTCTTCTTGAGGAACTGTGGTGGGAAGACAGGGGAGCAGGACAGCAAGGCTGCCCAGGGGCAGTTCCATCATCGCAGGACCATCTTCACCTCCTCCGGGACCAACTGGATTGAAACAGGATGGTCTTTGTGCTTAAAAGCCCACGTGCTGTCCTCAGTTAATAGTTCTCTCCGTTGTGTTGGTGGGTGCAAAGAGTGTTTTCTTTGCCATCAAGGATCCAAAGGCAACAAAATCCTGCTCCAAATTATCAATATCTTCTTAGATAGAGGCCAGCCTGAGTGCCGGTTCTTGCTGTAAGGCTTTTTTACTGCAAAATCCCAGAAATAAGTCTGTTCTCTGAGAATGGCATTGACTGCCTTGCGCAGTGTAATTAGCGCGGCAGCCGGTGCAGTTGGTGGAGCGATGACAGAGCCCACTTCACCAGTAGCGAGAGCTGCATTCCTTTGAAATGATTGCATCTCAAAAGTGTGTTGGGAATTTCTAGTCCCGGAGCACTGGGTGGTGGGATATTCCTTCCGTCATGCAGCAAGGAGGACCTGGGGTCAGTAGTGGAGGCGGTGACCGTCCAAGGAGATGTCCTCATGCTCCCAGAGCCTGCTGCCCACAGAGGTGGTGGCAGCTATGTCAGGTGTTGTTGGCAATTCTCAGGGGGCACAAGCCCAGCCAGGTTTTGGTCACCGTCTCATCAGCCTCTCCAAGGCCCGCTTTGACCATGTGCCAAGCTTCTCTTTGAGAAAGGTGTTGCTGTGCCATTCGTTTGCTCTCTCCTACCCCAGTGCAGGGCCTTTGTGGCACATTAGATACTGCTGCCTTCTGGATTTCTAACCAGTGAGAAGATGGGCTGATGGCTGGAGGTGTCTCTAAGCTGTCCTAGGACTCATCCTGCCCCTTCAGAGGGTTCAGTGGAAAGGAACCTCCGCTGGAGCTGAGTCTGCTTCCCAAGGCAACACTCCTTGCCTACAGAAAATCCATGCATGGAGCAGGTAACGTGCATTTGGTGCTTTTTGAGGTCACAAGGGTGGAGGAGGCTACTTGAATGGTGAGAGGCCATGGCAAGACGAAAGGTCCTCTGCCTTCCAGAGGATAAACCCATGCATTCATATTCCATTTGCCCTGCAGAGATTTAGCATCTTGGAGGCTTGTTATAGTATCTTAGCTGTGTAGAGCCAGAGAACACTGCATACAGGTATCATAACCAGTGGGCTTTGGCTTCCTAAATACTGGTTCCTCTTGCAATGCTAACAGTGAAGGACATGTTCTGGTTCCTGCTGCCCAGAGGAGAGCACTCTCCATGTCTTCAAATGCATCTAACATGCTCTCTCCATTAGAGGGCAGAAGCATGCTAATGCACTGACAAAATAAAGCAAAATTACCTGTCCTATGTGCTTCTCAGCTTGTTGTGTTAAGGGAAGGTAGGACATCGTCACGAATGGCCAGACAACTACCCCTGCTAGAAGGAGAAAGAAGCAACCAGAACTGGTGTTGTAAGGGTTAATTCCTGCGATTTTGGGCTACCTTGGTGGTCTTTGCAGCACCTCCTTCTGTTTAAAGTTGGAAATAGATTTAATATGTGGTAAGTACCAATGTCTAATAGCTTTGTTGAAGACTAGGTCATACAGGTAATTGCTCATTTTTCAAAAGACTGACAATTTTGAGGATAGAAAAATGCAAAAAGGGTTGTTTTTAAATAGTGACAAGTATTAGCAGAACATTTTGAGGATTTCTGTTAATAATCTGCCTGTGAACGTTCCCTGTTTTACAGCTGTGATGCGCTGCTGTATCCCATTTCCATACGCATGTAATCCTCTGACCTAATAAAGGTATTGCCCATAATCGCAAAGGGAACTCATGGGTTTCTGTTGAATCCAGTGACACGGCTTCTGCGGGGGGTAAAGAAGCCAAGAGTTTGGCCTTAAGCAGATAGGGACCTCAGAAGAGCCCAAGCCAACAATTTAACCTTCTTCAGTGTCCTCTAGGTGCCATTGCAGTGGTGATATTTATGATGTGGGCACTTTCACCCTAGAAATTGGACCAAATCCACAGATCTATCCTTTCAATTTTGATTTGTCACCATCAGAGAATGCCAGAGTGCTGGCTGCCAGCTTCGCCCGCATGGAAGGGCACATGGGAGCCACCAACCAGAGCCACTGGTCTCTTGGCCAGTGCTGGCCCTGGTGGAAGACCCAGGTGCGGGCGAAGAAGGCTTCAGGGGGTTGGTGGCACAGACACATGAGCTGGAGGGAAGCTGGTGTGCCAAGAATGGCATTTTAGTCTAAAGCTGCTAAGTTCTAACTCAAACTGAAAGGAAGAAAATTACAAGGAAAGGCAAAATTCAAGATTAATCATACATATTTCCTGGAGACCCTCTTGGATGTTGGGGAAGGTTGGTTCTTTTTATTTTAGATGATAAAGGTTGAGGTTTTACATTCAGCTTGAAATGGAAGAAAAATGTGATATTCTCTTCTCTGTTAACCTAAGAAACATTTCATTCTGGGCTTAAGGAGCAGAAGCTGAAGGGGTTTAAACAATGATCTTCAGGTGATCAATACCTGTGATCTAACAGGTATTGAATGATCATCGTGTCATCCCATTACCCTTTTTAGAGAGAATTCATCTTTTTATTAAAGGTTTAAGAGGCAGCACTGGCTCCCCTGGCTGCTGCCCACACTCTGTCCCTCTGTGTATGTGCTGGTGCTGCCCATTTTGATTGTTTTGGAGAGGAAAGGGTTACTTTCATCCTTTTTGGAGATGGGGTTTTTTTTCCCAAGGTGGCTACTGGTCCAAGCTATGCTCCTCAGGAGGCTTCTCCTCAAACATGAAGGAGGCACATCACTGCCCAGCACATGGTGACAGGAGAAAATCTGAGTTAAACGTATCTAGAGGAGGTTTTTATAATCCCAGACAGGTATTTGGAACACGTTATATTTACAGCCTGGAGCTGAGAGGGAGGGCTCTGCCTTTCCCTCCCCCTCGTATTTACCCTGCTGCTGTCAGGAAGCAGCTCAGCAACTTCATCCCCTTCTCCTCGGGGAAATGCCAGTTCCCTGGGACGGGGGGAGAAGAGAAGCAGCCTCTGGCATGTGCTTAGTCCTGGTGCGGCCCTTTCCCTCTCTCCAAAATCCATGTTCTCTGGTGCGTCTCCTAAACCCCTGTTACTGCAGGGCTGAGGCTTTCCCACATGCTCTGGAGCCCTCCCCACCCCGTATCCCTTCCCTTCCCACTGCCTTGGGAGCCTCCAGCTCGGGGATGGGGATGGGGATGGGGACGAGGATGGGGATGGGGATGGGGATGGGGATGAGGATGGGGATAGCCTAGAGGTTGCCTGTGGGGTCTTACCCTACCCACATCTCATCACAGAACCGTGTGATCAGAGGTACCATCCCTCTCTCAGGGAAAAAGCCATAAATAATGTTGCTTTTACTAAACTTCTTGGTGTTACAGAGGCATTCCCAGTGGGGAGATTGCCAGGTGTTTTATCAGGGACGGAGGTTACAATCTGATAGAGAATACGGAAGAATCCATAAGCATGGAAACAGTAGAAGATGAATCAGACTCAAATTGGTGTTTCAGCACAATAATTGCTTTTTGGTGAACCTGAGGGTGACCTAAATTGAACAGTTTGAAAGGAACCGAGCACTTCTCACTTGACTCTGCATGCAGTTACTAGTTCAGTAACTTGATTCTGTTTCAGTTGATGGCCACGGCTGAAACGTGAGGAATCAAGGGCAGTTTGCATGAGGGGGAAAGGAATTCTTCCATGTAAAATGTGGAAAAAACCACAACAATGAATTTTTTATAGTGCTGAAGTCATATGCACATCCAGAGCCATGGTTACCTTGATGTAAGGTGTTTATATGACCTGGGGTCCCAGCACAGCCCTCGGGTGTGGGGGACTGGTGTGGGATGGAAACACCAGCCCTGGCTGGCTCCATCCTGGAGATACGGGGCTTCTCCGGGCTCCCAGCCCCTCCTGTTGGAAATGCAGACAGGAGGTCGTGACCGGGCACCGTGGATCGGGGCCCAGACTCTGACACCGCGACAACTGATGTACAAAAGGGGGATGGAGGCTGCTCACGGGCATCACTGACCTCCAGAAATACCGTCAGGCATTTCTGGCAGCAGTGGGGGAAATAAAAAAAGCAGGTAAGTGGCCGGGCTGCCAGCGGCGAGCGAGACAGCCCTTCTCCACACACTCAGTTGTCAGGCTCAATTGGAAGATCCAGCTCTTGTTGTCCAGAGAAATGCAGATCTGGCTTTGAAACGTTTCCCAAGGTCTTGGCACTTCATTTCGTAGCTGTGTCTCATGCTCTGAATATTCCCAAGGCACTCGCTATCGTTGGATGTCGTCTGACTGTCTCTTGGTTACTGTTTGTTTCTGTGGTTGCACGTTGATAAGGTATCTGGTTATGTCTTGCAGCCCTCAGAATCCAAGCCCAACGTCACCCCTCTCACCGTCCTGGCCCATGTTCTCCGCGCCATCAAGTCCTATGCCCACCTCCTCTACGTCCAGCGACTCATCCCCCATCAGGTCTGTTGCAGAACTCGCTTTGCTTGTTGTTGCTTTTGCTATTTTCTGTTTTAATTTACTCGGTTTTCCCCCACTTCACTTTCCTTTTCCCTTTGCATCCTGCGCAAGCTCCCCCAGTATCTGCACTCAGCAAGAGCAGAGCTTTCAAAGGTCTCCCACCCCAGGGGAGACCCTTTGAAAGCCCCCGTTGAGCCCCCTGGGAGGTCACACTCGCAGTGCTCGGTGGTTTCTGTGGGCTTTCCCGGCCAGTTCAGTTCACTTTGCTCCTCCTGGAGACAGGTAAGAGGGGTGCTGCCTCCCCGGCTGCTGCCAGGGGTAACAGGCCTTTGTAAAACCCTGTGATGCTTCATTTTCTGACCGATTCCTTTTCTCATCTGGAACCTGAGGAGCGTAAAGAACATGGGGCAACGCGGAGCTTTGCCTGCCGGGTGCCCGCAGAAGATGCCTGGCTACTGGGCAGATGCCCAGTGGGCCACTGGAGCAGCAGGCCAGGCAGTGCTGGCCACCCGCCCGGCGAGCGGAAGGACACGCGTCCCCCCTGAGCCCCCTGAGACACCTCAGCAGGGACGGGCACTGCCTGGGGGTCCCGTGGCTTTTGGCACCAGCGATGCTATCGTGCCACGAGCCCACCATGGGCAGCATCAGGGACCTGTGGGTACCGGGGGACGCTCAGGCCAGGGCAGCATCACCTCTGGGCCATCTGATCCATCTCTGGCCTGTGGAGAAATCCTCGGGTGGGGTTTCTCTCCCCCGAGCCCACCCTGGTGCTGTGGGGCAGGAGGACATTGTCACCCCCGGTGGGTTGTGGCTCCCAGCCCCTCGCAGGGACACCCATCCCTCCTCCGAGGGAGACGTGTCAGAGCTGGTTGGTGGTGGTGGGCACAGGGCAAGCTCGTCCCCCGCACCTCGGGCCATGCAAATGCGCCCGTGCCACCTCAGCAGGGTCAGTTATTTGTGCAGCCTTCCTCCTCTGGGGCAGAGGGGCTCATCTTCCTCCCCAGATGGCAGGAAGGCAGGTGGGCGAAGCTCCTGAGTGCTTTGCCGGCCTCGTGCCACGCTCAGAGGCACAAACCCAACGTTTTCCCTGAAATCCCCACAGGGATTTGGTGGGGGTGGCCGCAGAAGTCATTCTGGGGGAGAAAACCAACAACTTTAGCAATTCTAAGGTAGCAAGCCCCAAAATAACCTTTTGTTTTTCATCTGTGTGTGAGCGGCGCCTCCCCGGCAGCCAGGGACCCTCTCTGGCGCAGGAGGAGTGTTTGCCCATCCTGGTTTTTGAGTGTTTGGTGGCTGCTCGTGTTGGGCAGCTGGAATTTGGAGAGGGGAGAGCTCTTCTTTGGGGCTGTCGGCATGGGAGGACCCGAAGCCTTTGCAGCTCCCCTGGTTTGTGGGTTCTGGGTAAAGGCAAAGTGCTGTCGTGTGCCACTTCCCCGGGCTCACTCAGGGAGAATTCAGAGGAAGTTCGAGTCCTCAGAAAGATAAAAGTTGGTGAAAAGGCTGAAGTGGGACATGGTGACGCCTTGTTCCTTACCCCAGCAGCTCCCATCACTTTGCTCGGCCGTACTGGGGCCGGCTGGTCCCAGGGGCCAGCACCTGGGCAGGTTTGTTCCACGACTGTCACCGTCACCGTGGCCTGGCAATGTGAGGGAGGGTGGCTGCAGGTGCCAGGGATGGCTCTGTGTGCCCACGCGTTGCTGGGGGGGCTCCAAAGCTCCTTCCTTTCCTCCCCGCGTCTGCTGGCGATTTGCTCCATTTCTGGCTCTCTCTGCTCATTCCCTCCCCCGCAGCGTGGCCACGCTGGCGCTTCCCCACTAAAATCTAATGGTTCTTACATCTTTTTCATCTCCAGGTACAGCCTCTAAAGAAGCGCAGGAAATTCTTCATGGACCTGCTTGTTTTTCTGTGTTGAAATGCACTTCCCCAGGCACTAATTCTTCCTCGCAGAGCTCTCCTCACGTTGGCAGCCCCACTGGGAGGGCACTGGGCTGGGCAGGGAGCGGGACTGGTGGGCAGTGGGTCACTGCTGGATCCTGCTCCCCCAGTTACGGCCCCTTGGAGACCTACAAAACATTTCCAGCTCCCGATGCCCTTCTCCCATCCAGTGCCTGGAGCTTGCCCAGGGACCCTTGGCTCGGGACTGGGTGGGTACCAGTCCTGTGCTCCAGTCCTGGCGGTGCCCGCTGGGCTGGGACTGGGATTTGCTCATCCCTGAGAGCCTTCAGCCTCCTCTGGTGTCTTCCTCTCTCTTCCCCTGGGCAGCATAGCCTCAGACCCTCGCAGATCAGCAGAGGTCCTTGGACCCCTCTTTGACGTGCACCTTTCCCCGGCCCCCTCTGTGGCACGTGCTGTTGTGTACGAGTGGAGGAGTTTTTATCCCAATCGATGCTTTCTCTGGTTTTGCAGCTCGCCCCTGCGGAAGGCCCGGGCTCTCTACGCCTGCAAAGCAGAGCACGACTCGGAGCTCTCCTTCACGGCGGGCACCGTCTTCGACAATGGTGAGTCCTGGTCACGGGGCAGAGGGTGGGCAGAGGGTGGGCAGGAGACTCCCCTGTCACCTCAGAATGGACATTCTTCTGTCCCAGCATCTCTGGAGGTGTGTAACCTACTGTGAGATGCTGCAGAGCCAGCGCTACCAGCAGCGGGAAGGAGGCTACAGAGAGCGACGCTTGGCTCTTATTTATTTTAGGGCTGAGTTTTGCAAATTACTGGTTTTCTTCCCGTGACCCAGGGAATGATTTGGACTCTTGGTTCACGCGTTTCCTTTCAGTCCCCTGTTTAAGGACTATCCCATTTCCACCACTAGAAATCCCATGAAAGAAGAAAGCAGAAATAAACAAAACCCAGGCACTATATCCGAGGTGTATCTTGCCCTACTTTCTGTTCCCATGCTGAAAAGAGCTGAGCATCAGCTGTCTTTGGGATCAGTGTGAAAACTGCCTTTTCAAGATCCCGATTTATTTCCTAAGGGGAATAAATCCTAAGGGAGACGGGTAAAATAGGAGGGATGAATAGGTGGAACTCCCTTATACTCCCCCTGAGATGTCCACTTCGCTACCCCCCGCCTGGGTCAGCAGGTGCCACTCCAGGTCCCTGTCCCCGTGGTGTCCGAGCCACTGAGCCAGGGTGACGGGTGTTCTGTCCCCAGCAGTGGAAGTGGCCGTGCATCCTCAGGGCACGAGGCGGTGGTGCATGTGGGGGATGGGCTCCCAGTGACCGCGTCCATCTGGACCGGAGCTGGGTTTCGGCAGGTTGTTAAGGGGAAGGTGCAGCCATGCGTGGAGGGCGAGCAGAGGTTCTCCAGGCTTGGGGGTGCAAAGTGCAGTAGGAAATCAAAGGCCTATAAAAGACAGTTTGGCGAGGCCCGTGTCACCTTTGGGCCGTGGAGCGGGGAGGGCGGCCAGCACTGACCCCGCTGCCTGCACCGTTTGCCTTCCTGGCAGCTTCCCCGTGCTCCAGATGGTCCCTGGAGTGATTTGAGACCTTGCAGGGCACGTCCCAGGGCTTTGCCACCGTGACACGGCTGTGCCAGGCTGCCCCACGGCCCTCCCAGGGACACAGACCCTTGTGCAATGGAAGGGAGAAGCCGGCGAGCGGCTGCCCCGCACCAGCGTTACCAAATACAGCCCCCTCCTCGCTGGAGAGATGAACTTCCCAATATCAGCACCAGAAATGTGCCGTTGCCATGATGTTTTGTACAGGAGATGGAAAAGTAGCATGTGCTGCTTGTTTTTTTCCCCTCTGGATGCTGAGAGCTGGAAGAGGTGGGCTCTGGTTAGTCAGATTTTTGGAGATGATGTTAATGAACCTGGGTTTTTCTGTTTCCTGCATCAAGGGAAAGAGACTGTGCCCCGTGGAATTAAGCAGCTCTGGTTTAGATACAATCCCAATGTAAAGAGAAGACTTTTTACTACTTTCCAAGTATTTCTTGGCTTTTATATGTTAAGCATTGTCATTTGGGAAACTGCTGCCTCATGCACTGGTTTTGCCCTGGGACACGTGAGAATATGGCAGAAAGGGGAAGAGAATGAATACAAGCAAATTAAAGAAAATACTTTTCCTAAGCAGCTCCATACATATCTTATAAATAAACATGGTCTCCCCTTTGAGAGCCAGTGGGAATTAGAGCAGCTAGGAGGGGAACAAGTTTGAATTAAATACATTGTGTTTGCTAGATAAAAATCAATGGATTATTCAAGGGAATAAAATATACAGCATGTTCCAATCGCTTAGCAGCGTAGCCGGGGCTCACGTTGGCTGGGGAATGGGTTAGGAACAGCACTACCTGGTAGATAAATTGTTATGATGGAGGGGTTTAATAAAACCCAGCAAAAGCAAATGGATCTTGGCAATAGTTAGAGACGGGTTCTTGTTTGGCTTCAAGGCTCTCTGAGGTTGCACATGGAAAAGCCATGTGTGGGTCCGGCTGGGAAGCGGGGATGCTGTGGCCCACACCGAGTGTCACCTGCAGGGTAAATAACTCTGTGTTTTGAGAGTCCAGTTAGACTCCAGTTAGACTCCAGTTAGACTCCAGAGCATCAGTGATGTGAAACCTGCATTTTCCAGCAGATCTTGTGCACTTGATAGTTGTGTGCCCTTGATGTGGCGCTGGATGGGAGGGACATCCTGGGTCCGTGGGATCCTGGAATTGGGGAGGGTGAGAGTCACAGGTCAGAGAAGGGTTGGTCATGAGGGTTTTTAATGAGCAATCACCCCTGAAATGGAAAAGTCCAAATTCTGAAGCAAGGGCCCCCACCTGAGCTGCTGCTGCCACATACTGAAGTTTTGCATCAGGAAAGTCGGATTGCATTTTTGCTCTAATTCTATAATAATGGGGTTCTTCTCCCTGTCTGCTTGTGTGCCCTGCTCTGGCTGGCACTTTCTGTGCAGAAATCAAAGCCTGTCTTTGGGACAGACGTGATTTTTTAAGGCAAAAGCAGGAGCTGGAGCTCACATGACTTTTGGTTAAAGCCCTTTCCCAGCCCATTTGCTGAGACCTGGGGGCTGAAGGCTCAGGGCCATCTCTGGCCTGCGCTCGAGAAGCCCCGACACATTTGTGCTGAAAATGTGAATTTTTCAACATATGTCACCCCCTGTCAGCTGAGGGAGGGTGGTCTGGGGCAGGCGGGTGCCGTGGGGAGGGCAGGCACCGTGCCCATGGGGCAGGGAGCGGGCAAAGGAGGGGACAGCAGGGGCTCTCCTCGCTCTCACAGCTGATGCCAGACACCGTGTGGGCGAGCAGAACCCACAGAGAGCCTCAGAAATAGCTCTGAAATTCCAGCCCAGCACTCTTCAGCCCGGGGGATGCGGGGAATATTCCTCTGCCCACATTGGCACAACCCTGGTGCCTGTAAAATCAGCGAGTTTTCAGAAGCTGATTGAATAAAGAAGGGACGTAAGTCTTTTGCAGACTGATCAGATTTCTCGTTTCACAGAAACAAGCTCATGGTGTTTGTCTTCCTCCCAGCAGTGGCTGCTAAAGCCTCCTCTTCCTCGCCTGGTGCCAGGCCAAGCCCCAGCAGGGACATGCAGGGTGAAGAGGCGATGGAGGTACCCACCTCCTCCCCAGCACAAATGTGGACAAAGTTTTGAGCCCTTTTTTTTTTTTTGGTCTTTTTGTCCCAAATGCTTCATTTGCATCGGAAGCATTGGAAGTATTTGGGATCCCAGTCTGTGGCTGAGCGTGCAGCTCCCTGGGTCCTTCTGCTGGTTCCACTGTCTGGCCTTGGGTAAGGGGAAGGCGGAGGAGTCCCAGGGCTGGGCAGGAGAGACCCTTCAGCTTCCCAAGCTCCTTGGCCTATTAGTTTCCTTGTTTTAAAACAAGCACAAATCAAGAGCCTCGGTCACCCCCTCCCGTATTAACCTGCCTTTTCCTTCTCTCCTCAAGTTCACCCATCCCAGGAGCCCGGCTGGCTGGAAGGGACCCTCAACGGGAAGACGGGATTAATCCCCGAGAACTACGTGGAGTTCCTATAACTCCGGGCGCGAGGAGCGCCACCGCTGAGCTCTACATGGTATCCATGGCAGCTGCTGGCAGGAGTCCTGCAGACCATTCTGCTCCTCGCCCCTCTGCGATGCCGGGCGAGGGCTTCCCCGTGTCCGCTGAGATGAGTGTTTGTGTGGATAATTCCCTGCCTGTCCCCTCCCGGGGCCGCCATCCCGGGGAGATGGCTCCGCTCCTCCAGCCCCGAGCAGAGGCGGGCGATGCCCAAAGCCCACGTCCCCGCTGGGAGTCCTCGTGGCCATCAGAAACACCCCCCAGGAATGCCGGGGCTCCATGATGCAGCCCCCGTGCCCCTGCAGACACTGGAGAGCCACCCAGCCTGCTGCTCCCTGCAGAGAGACCCTTGTGAGGAGCATCGGAGGGAGCCCGGGGACCTCCAAGGCGTCCTTTGCTCCCATACCTTCCCCAGCCGGAGCAGAGCTAGGAATGACCAGTCCCTCCTCGGGGTGAGGAGCTTTGGTGACACTGACCCACGGGCTGTGCCTGCAGCACATGGTGTGGGGCTGAGTGTCCCCCAGGGGTTGGGGACAGCCCCGGCCGAGTGGCCATCCCGCTGTGCCCCAGCAGGGCTCCTCTCTCGCTGGCGAGAGCCGGGGGCTCCCTGGGCTGGCCGGGAGCCATCGGAACTTGGCGGGTCTCAGCACGGTGGAGGGGACAATATTTCGGACCAAACCTCTCAAATTTTAATTATTTTTGGGTTTTTTTAAAAAAAAAAAGAAAAGCAGATTTAGAATGTCGCGAGGTAAGAGGTGCCCATCTGTGGTGTGCTCAGGCTGTGCGTCCTTCCCGGAGGGCGAGATGCAGCTCCGGCCAAACCCTGCTCCTGGTGGGTCTCTCCCTGTCCCCACGTGTCACCCAGGGACGTCCCTGCTTTCCCTGCTGCCCGTCCCCCGCGGGGGCTGCCTTCGCCACTCTCCACCCCTGCTTTTTAGGTGGTCTCCTTGCTTGAAGCCTGGCGTGTAGTCTGTCCGTGCCAAGTCTGTGCAGTCCCGGTTGTACAAGGTAAATTATTTCCATACTCACGGGAGGAGGTTTACTGCTGGTGTGACCAGCCTACGGTCTGCAGAACATCAAGGAACCAGCCCGTGGGCTCCACCACCCCCGGAGAGAGGATGCTCCTGCCCCCCTGGACATGTGGTGAGGGGTTGGCAGAGGGAGGGTGCAAATCCCTCTCCATTTGGGATCATTTTGAAGGGCGATGGGGGCGGGGAGAAGGAGCCCTGTGGGCTGGCCGGGTGGCCTGGCGGGAGCTGGAACGATTATATTTTGTGATAGAAAATGGTGGAAGAAACCCCAGCCCGTGGGCGGAGAGACTCGTGCAGGAGCGACGCTGTCACACGCTGCTGCGGGACGGACGTCGGGTCTTTTTGTAATAATTTTAAAGCCTCCGAGTGACTGAATTGCTGTATGTGTCACTTTTTATTTTTGAAAGAATTAATGTATAAATAGAGTATCTTAAAATATTATGAGGGAAAGATCTATATTTGATATTTTTAGAAGACCTGTAATGAGAGAAGCAGAGGACATTTGAAACCGGTTGCGGAGAAGCGCTTGCAAACAGATTTGTGTCCACAACCCCCCCGGGGCTGGGGCTGGGGCTGCCCCCGCCTTCACCCCCGGTGTCACTTGGAAATGAGGGAAACTGAGATTGCGGGTTGCTTTACGTTTCTTTCACAATAATTAAACTTCCTGGACCTTTGTCTTGGGGAAAAAAAGAAGAAAAAAGAAAAAAAAAAGTCGTCGTCTATGTTTTATTTTCCTGATTTGTGGGAAATCCTGATTTCCCTGATTTTCCCTGATTTTCCTGATTTCTAGAGCTCACCTCCGCGGGGTCAGAACCCTCAGGGACACTCCGTCCCCTCGGGGCCTGTGCTGGGCAGGGGTGAAGACTCCAACCTGAGTCGTGTTTTCTGCTCAGAGGTGTTGGCTGAATTGGGCCGAGAGGTTTGTAGGGGTAAAAGGCGGCGTTTCCCAGGCACGATGCTGGTTCACCTTCGTCCTTGGGTTTGCTCGTGAACACTTGTGCTGTTTGCTGGTTCCCTGGAGCAGAGGATGGGGCTGGGCAGTGGCTGCAGGCTGCTCGGAGCTCACTGGGGGAGACCCCTTCCCAGGGGCGTAGGAGAGGGATGGGAAAGACTAATGGAAAGGAGAAAAAATAAAAAAAAAACCAAAAAGGCTTAATCATAGACTCATGGAATGGTTTGGGTTGGAAGGGACCGTTGGAGGCCATCTAGTCCAACCCCCTCCCATGAGCAGGGACATCATACAATGAGGGATGGGGCATCCACCACCTCTCTGGGCCACCTGGGCCAGGGTCTCACCACCCTCAGCATAAAAAAATATTAATATTTCCTCAGTCAGCACTATTTGCCTGTGTTCAGGACTGTCCCGTCCGGAGCCATTCCTCCACCAGGGTCCCTCCTGCCTTTGTGGGACGCTGCTGGAGCCGGTGGCTTTCAGCTCAGCCTGGGTTCCCAGCACAGGCTTCTGTCTCCAACATGACTCACCCTCTGAAGAGAAAGCTCACTATGGACAAGTGAGAGTTTCAAACCCATTAGAAACACCGTAAAAGCCATATTTAAGGATATGGTATTTAGTAATGCTGCACGAGCACCAGCTTGAGCACCAAAACTTTTCAGTGCCGTGTCCCCCTTCAGCTCCTCAGATGCTCAAGTTACTCTGAGACAGGAGTAAACTCCTCTTCCGAGGCACTTGGGAACTTTTGGAGATGCTGCCTAGAGAGAAAGTGGGAACAAAAGTCCCACGCAAATGTATTTACAAGATGTCTTCTAGAGGAAAGGAAGATAAAGAATAATCAGAAAAGCAGAAGTTATTGCTCTTACAGAAGAGCTTGTGGATACTTTTTTTTAATTAGAAATTTCCAAAAAGAAAAATATGGCTGAAATGCTTACTAAGTGTTCCCATTTTGGGCCAGCTTGAATACTGGAGTAAACATCATCTTATTCCAAGGGAAATTAAAGATAGAAAATATTTTTTTTTTCTTAAACAGCTTGACATGGCATTTGGTGCTTAATATTAAAGTCATCCGTCAAAATTATAAGAAAGCGGGGAGAGTCAGACATGGCGGACTCCTCTAGTCCCTGTCCATCGGTTTAGGCTTTGAATCAGAGACCCCAGACACAGTGATGGTCTGTTTGAGAGAGAATCAGACGAGTCTCGGGGTGCAGTCCTGACGTGCTTTCAGCCAATGCACAAGTCCCCCGGGTTGCCCACACCAGCCTTGGTCCCCACATCCCAGTGGCCACTGACACGTGGTATTTCTGAGGTCCCCTGGAGCCCGAGTTCGAGCTGCTGGCCCAGGTCTCTCTACTGATTTCTGTAAGTTTTGCAGCAGGAGGTGAAGCACCTTGGGTGGTTTGGGGGCACCTGGGGCTGCTGCCAGTGCTCCTGTCACACCTCCCGGTGTCCTGCTGGGGTTGGGATGGAAATGGGGTTGGGGATGGGTTTGGGTTAGGACTGGGCTGGGGTGGAGTTGGGATGGGGATGAGGTCAGGGTTGGGTTGGGTTGTGTTGGGGATGGATTTGGGTTGGGATGGGCTTGGGGTTAGGGTTGGTTTGGGTTGGCTTGGATGCTTTTTTTTGAGCAGGCTATTACTCAGTAAGAGCAACAATTTCAGACTCTGGCCACGGATTTTTCAGATTCCCATCTGGCTCCGCAGTCAGACACAACATCCTCCTGGTAATTGTCTTGTCTCGAGAAGACTTTTGCCGAGTTCGGTGGCCTGAGTGGCCGCCCAGCCCATTACAGGTAATTGCAGCCGTGCTCCGCAGCCGCACACGGAGCTCGGGTGCTGCTGAAACGGGGGGGGAAGGGGGGGTAGGAGGGTGCCGTGTCCTCAGGGCCAGCGCCTCAGGCTGCAGATGGGCTCCTGCTGGTCCCCACTGCTGCTGAATGCAGACTGAGCCCGAGCAGCCCTCCTGTGCTGGATGAAGTGCTGGGAGCCTGTGTCAAACCATCACCGCGCCTCTGGGCACCGGAGGGACCGTCCTGCCCCACAGTGGGACCTCCCCGGGGCATGGCAGGACACGCGCCTGGGCTTGGGGGAGCAGAGGGAATCCTGCCCTCGACCCCTGACACGGGGGTGCTGTTACATCGAGCTCGGGCTCTGCTGCCCCTTTATTCTGCAAACTGCAGCCGAAGCACTGGAATTTTCCCTGGAAGGAGGATATTGCTTATTTTAGGTTCACTTCTGCTGACAGCTTCCAAGGGGGTGGCAGTGAGGGACGGGGGGAGGATGCTCGTCAGAGCCTTCCAGCCCTCTCCCATCTGGGTCCCACCATAACCAGCTGATGCTTCTGTTTAAATACTAAAGAGGATTTGTTCTGATTTATCCGAGAGATTTCACAGCACAAATCCAAACAGTTTCAAGTAATAGTTTCTTAACTCCCCCCCTGGGTGCCTTTCTCCTAATTCTGGGCAGGGTCTGCCCCAGGGAGCGATGGGGCTGAGGGGATGCTCGGGCACGAGGAGCTGCGTCCCCTCAGCCCCTTCTTTCAGGTAACTTTTCAGGAGGCTTTTGTTCGGCGTCAGGGCTCTCCCCACGGTCCCCTACCTCTTGCGGGGCAGGACCGGGGGGTGTGGGGGGTTCCCTGGGATCTGTGGTCCAGGGTAAGGTGGGAGTCAGGATTTGGGCTCCTCGCAGCCACAAACGTCAGGAACAACACACGGATCAGGAAACCAAACGAGCAAAACGCGAGGAGCCGGGAGCTGCCGTGGGTACGGGCTTGTGGAAGGGGGTTTCTCACAGAGAGAGGCTGCTTCACCCCGTTGCTGCTCTGCAGAGGGTCCTCCAGAGGCAGGACCTGGCTTCGTGTGCGGCCCTTCAGGCGCCAAGCAGGAGGGGATGGACACTGTGCAGAAGCTGAAAATCAGCATCATCCTTTGCCGTGGGAAAACGCAAGGAAACGGAAAACTTCTGCTTCTCCCCCACGTCCAGGGGCAGCGGCCACACACTCTCTGGCAATATCTGCCTTTGGAAGCTGGGTTTGCTGTAAGGGGGCTCCCCATCCCAGCCCTCCCACCCTGGGGCTCAGCATCCGCCGCTCCCCAGCGCCACTGAGAACGCCAGGCTTCAAAAAGCTGCTTAACTTAGAGCTACTGTGTCACGAGAGGGACACAGGAATAAAGAAAAAAAAAAATACCACCCCAAAACCTGATTTTTCTTGTCCCAGAGCACTCTCGGAATAGCTCCTTCCCTCTGCAGTTCTGCAGTGACACATCTTTCCTGTAGCGAGATCACTTGTACTTTTTTAGCCTTCAAGGCATTTTGCCTGAAAAGGCAAAATAAAAAAAGTTCCTCAGGGTCCATGAAACCCTTTTCCCCCCGTCGGGCTCAGCCCAGTCCCTCTGTCACCCGTCAGAGTGGTCCCAGCCCTACTCCTGCCATCCCCCCCCCATCCCCCCCAGCCTTTGGGGAAACCAGACCCCGACCCCCTGCTTCTTATCGCAGCGTTTGGTGCGATCTCCAGAAATGACTGAAATAGCACCAAACTCGTGATTCCAGCGCTCCCTGAAGCAGCGCGCAGTAAATCACGGCCAGCCGGGAATAGCACTCGGTAATAAAACCCAGAGCCCAGAAATATCCCCGTGGCTGGGCCAGAGCTCGCCCCGCGCCCCCGGGACAGACACCCACAGAAAAGCCAACCCCTGTTTCTGCTCAAAACAAGGAAACTTTATTTCCCTGGAAGCCGGCACAGCCTTGATTTACACATAAGCTTGTTTTTATCCCACTGGCCTGGAAGGCGTTTGTTCAGCATTTTCAGGAGCACACCCTTGTCCCCCCCAGCCCCGACCCCGGAGTGGGGGCTCCCGCACCCTGGGCATCTCCCCATGGCACCCAGGATGCAAGTCTCTTCTTTTTTCCTATATTTTTAATAAGTTTTTTTTCACAGCATTTCAACATTGTTGCTATCTTTGGAGGCAGGGATGGAGGCAGGAGCAAGGGAAGCCATTCCAGTAAGGAAAAATACATAAAAGGGGCATGTTCAGGCTGCGCTGGGTGTCGGGGTCAGGGAGGGCTGTGCTGGGGGTGCCCAGGGAAGGGGAAGATGTTCCCGAGGCCCCGGGAGCCGCCGGTGGCAGTGGGGGGTGGATGGAGCCGGCAGAGAGGGGAGCATCCTGCAGCATCCCTCGGGGGAGATTATAGAATTTTATTTTAATAGCTGTTTATATTTAATGGCCAAACGAGCCCAACTTCTAATGTCACCTCTCTCGGGCTGGAGGACACGCTCTAAAAGAAGACTGGGGTATTTTTTTACGCTGCGGCGGTGACTCCCCATGGACCTGATGGACCAAGCACAAGCCCGGGATGGGCTGCAGGGCCGTGGTGGGGGCTCAGCACCC
This sequence comes from Scolopax mira, assembly GCA_004320125.1. Classification (NCBI taxonomy): domain Eukaryota; kingdom Metazoa; phylum Chordata; class Aves; order Charadriiformes; family Scolopacidae; genus Scolopax; species Scolopax mira. Next base: position 116,020 of record BJBW01002815.1, read on the forward strand.
CCCAGATTCCCGGAGCCCCCAGCCTTGGCAAACCCACAGTCCCAGGAAGGGGAGCGGGGCTGTTTCCCCCCCGTCCCGGGGGACCCGGTGGAGCGGGAGCAGGAGCCAGGAGCTGGCCAGGCCATTCCTGAGGGATGACAGCACTTGGCAGAGGCTCTGGCTGGGGCTGTGCCCTCCCCGGCCTCAGTTTAGAAGCTTTATCGCTGCCAGGACGCTGCTCGCTTGCCTTTCGCCAGAAATACCATCGTCTCCCCCAGTTTATAAACCCCATGAGTGCGGGATGTTCAGTGGTCAGAGGGAAAGCTGGGTAGTGGGTACACATCCCTCCCCCCCAGACCTCCAGGAGGGTGGGAGAGATGGCTCCGCGCCACAGCGGGGACCACGCGTGACACGGGGGTCCATTAAGCACCCGGGACAAGGAAAACGTGTCACTGCCTCAGGGGTGAGGAGCTGCACTGTCACTGCTGGGTCCATACCACTCACGGGGACGGGGATGGTGGATGCTCTCCACCAGCTCTGCGTGGACCACACACTCATCCCATCCCTCATCCCACCAGCCCCGAGTCACCCCCACAGCCGTCCCACAGGGGCCAGGCTGGGCCACATCCCCGGCTGCTCCCCCCAACCATCCTGGCCCAAACCCAGGGGCTTTGTGGGGATCAATCTGTTCCCAGCCAATGTCACCGTGGCCACTGGCCCCAGCGACACCCAGACAGACTGTCACCAGTTCAGTGCAGGGTGGACTGGAGTGACACTGGTCTGTGACTGGGAAAAGTTACCCACAGCAAAAAAACCCCACCCCAAAAGGCAGCCCAGTGCTGAAGGGACACGTTCTGCTTGGCAAGTGCACAACAGTTTAATTATTCTAACGAACCAGAAACCTCAAAGCAATTATAGTTTGTACATTTGGGCTAATTCAAATTTTTAGCTTTTGGGAAATAACGATTAAAAGCAAGGGGTTTTTTTTTAAGAAATAGCCATTTAAAGTTCTATTCTCTGGGTGAGGAGCTGATTATTTGAAGACGAGCCCGGCAGAGCAGCTTGTAATTTAGCACAAGTGTTTGATGGCTCACGAGGTAGCACCTACCTATTACTTATTATAAATCCTCCCTCTGCTAATGAAGCTTATTCTTGCTTCTAAACCTCAGACAAAGGGGTCTAGAAAATCACACCTGTGCTCTAAAACTCACTGACGCACTCAGGAAGGAGAAGAAAAGCTTGGAAACCTGCCGTGGGGCCTGGGTTCGGGGGTGGGGGGCGGGGGGGTGGGGAGAGGAGATGGGCGGGGGGGGGGACTGCCAGCAGAGTTTAAATAAACCCATTTCCACCCAGATTTCTGTGGCCTGGCTCCCCAGCAGCTCCCGGCTCCACTCGAGCATCACGTCCCCCCAGCTGCTCCCTCTTCACAGCTTCACCCTGAGGCTGAGCTGGTTACCCCAGACAATTAACTAATTAGATACCTGCAAATTGATCAGAGCTTTCATTAACAGCCACCTGTGAGGTGGGGATAGAGAAGGAGTCATGGGCCATGAGAGAGGGACTGTGAATGAGCCCCCGGGAGAGAAGAAATGGCTGAAAGAGACAGGGGCAGAGGCAGCCCCCGGTGTGAGCCGTGCTGGGGGGGCAGAGCCCGTAGAATCCCAGTGGGGCTGGAAGGGACCTTTCGGATCACGGAGTCCAACCATCAGCACCGACAAACCCACTGCTGACCTGTGTCCCCCAGCACCACGGGGTGTGAATCCCCCTGGGGACTGATGCTGGCTGTCATTGCTGATGACATCCCACTTGGGGGGGTGTAGGGAGGCTCTGCCTGGGCCTGGGGGGGTGGAAATGCCACCCCGGTGCTGGCGTGTCTGGCGGTGGTGGGTGGCATGGTCACCTTTGTGTCACACCATGCCCTTCCTGCCCACCATCCTGCTGCTCTCACGGCGCTGCGGGTGCCCCAGGCTCAGAGGGCATTTCAGTGGAATTAGAAGCCAAGTCTCCTGTTGAGCAGAGAAAAAATGTTCTCCCGGGAGGGAGAAGTGGGTTTAGAGGAAAACCACGGGAGCATCAACACCATTCCCTGGTTGGAGAGACCGGGATGGCCCCGCACTCCCCGGACTGGTCCCTGCTCCGCCAACAGCCCCCCAGGAGGTTTTTCTCATCCCCGTGTTGAGAAACGTCACCGCGGGGCAGGAGGTGCCCGGGACCAGCCTGGTGGCCGTGGGGCCGGTGGGGCCAGTGGCCTCCTGGCTGGCCAGCCGGGGACCTGCCGCGGCAAATGCTGGTGGGTTTGGGTTTTAACTCATTTTCCAGCCGCCGCGGGAGCGGCTCTTGTGCAAACACACTCATCCTAATGGGGTTTGCTCTGACGCGGGGAGAGCTGCCCTCCCGGCACCTCTGCTCAGGGGGACGGTGGCATCTGGGCTCCTGAGAGGGGCTGGGGAGGTGCCAGGGGGCTCTGCTGCCCCCCAGGCCACAGGGCAGGGAGGGAGGGAAGGAGGGGACGCCCAGGGCCGCTTGGTGTGGGGCGGGTGGCCTTTTATTCCCCACCCCAATAATTCTGTCGACATCTTCCCCGTGGCTTTTTGGAGCATATTAACTTTGCTGCGTCATAATCTATGAAAAAACCCCACTCCTGGGATTGGGAAATGCACGCGTTGCTTCTGGCCGGCACCTACCTTTATTTATTTACTTACTTATTTGTAATTTGGTTGGGTTTTGTTAAATAAATGTTGCCCAGTGCTGGCCTGGCACCTGCAATGCCTGCTCCTCCGCAGCGCCCGGGGACGGCCCTCCAGCCACAATAAGGAGAACCAATTAAACCACAAGATCATAATCACTCCCCTGTTTATTATTTATTTCCCCAGCAACAATGATATATTTAGACCATCAGCTTTGAGCTCTTTCAGACCCATTATGCTCAGCAAATCCCAGCCACCATGATGGGAACCAGAGCTGGCCATGGCGGGGGGCACTGAGGGACGTCGGTGCCATGAGGCCCCCCCCCCCGGTCCCCGAGGGGGAAACCCCCGGCAGCCCCTGCCCCCAGAGCAGAGCCTGACCCACACCTGGGAAGAAGCATCTCCACAAAAGGGGAAGGTGTGAAAACAGCATCCATTGGGTTTCTTTTGATTTGCTGAGTGTTGGGTCAGATTGGTTGGATTTTTTTAATTTTTTTTTTTTTTTTTTTTGCTAATTGCTCTGGTTTGAGCCTCGTTGGAAGGTTCTGGTCTTGTCTGTGGTGGGAACACGGGCAGTTTGTGGCTGCAGCTCTACCACCTGCAAGGCAGAATGGGAGAAACAAAGAAAAAGACCATGAAACAAATGAGGAATTAAGAAAAAAAAAAAAAAAAGCTGCTTTTTCAATTTGGGATTGCTTCTCACAGGAGTGTAACTGCAGATGGGGCGGGGGTGTCGGTGGTGGGGGGGGGGCGGGGATGGGGGTTCAGCCCGGTGGCAGAGACCTTGGCCACGGCCGCGGTTGGGGAGTGACCGACGGCTCAGCGAGGGGACGAGCCCGAGTCGAGCGTTGGGAGAGCAGCGTCAGTGACACCAGCTCCAGGGAGAAACGGCAAAAGCCGGGCTTCTGGCAAAGGAAAGATATTTGTCAAACTATTTGTGAATATTGTTTAGGCAGATAATATTTCTTAATAGCTTATTACAAATATTACGGTTTTGGAGCTCCCGATTCCCTTGGCAGCCTCTGTTTTTCCAAGTTCATGTCGGTGTCGGTGACTCCATCCCCGTCCCTCTCGCTGGGAAGGTCCGTGTCCCGTGTCCCCTGTCCCTGCAGGCAGCGGGGGGGCGGTCAGGGTGGCACAGGGTTCACACGGGGGTTTGAAGGACTCGTTAGCGGTGAGGCTGATTAACACCCGCTCCCGCGGGGCAGCGGAGCCCGGCAGGTCCCGGTGGCGTTTCCCGGGGGCCACGGTGTGAGGTGGCAGCAAAACTCGGGCTTCTCCTCGGGCTGGGCTTTTCCCTTCTTTTTTTTGCTCCTCTCCTGAAATGGAGCTCATCCTGGGGGGGGGGGGGGTAACTAATTCCCCTCACCGTGTTCCCACGCCTGGCAGAAGGGACCCTTTGGTTGTGCCGCACAAAGGCAGCTCCCTTCCCCCTCCCGGAGCCCCCCATTGACACTGAACCCCCGGCTCCTCCACCCCCCCAGCCCCCAGCCCCATCACGGTCAGCGTTTGCCCCCGAGGGGGCTGCTCTGCCCTCAGTGCCCGCTCACCGCTCACTCCAAACGAAGCCGGCAGTTTCTATTAAGGTAATTAATTAGAAAAGAGCAGGGAGCAACCTGGGGACATTCACCGGGGCTCGCTGGCGCCGTTCCCACTGGGGAGACCGTCCCCGGCTGGGGACAGGGTGGCTGTGAGAGCCGGGGCCCCCCCTCAGCTCCCCGGGCTGTGGGGCTGGGGCGGGAGGGGAGGGGGGACCCACACGGACCAAACCCCAGACACCCCCAGATTGCTCTGGGGGGGTGTTGGGGGCACAGGCTGCAGAGACGCTGCCAAACCCCCTGAAGCCGTGAATGTTCTTCTTCTTCAGCACCAAATATTTCCCGCAGACACGGTGTGTGCGGGAGCCCGTGCTGAGGAGCGGGACCAGCGAGAGGACGGGGGCAACCACAGGGATGTGGCTGGTCCTGCCCTTGTCCTGCCTGTCCCCCCCCAGTGCCCCGTCCTGTCCCAGGAGGGACCGGGGACACTCTCCCGCCCCAGCCCCCCCCAGAAACACCCCCTGCAGAGAGCGGGGGGCTCTGCTGGGTTCTACTGCATTATCCATAACTTCGGGGGCGGGGGGGGGGGTTGGCGCGGAGCAGAGTTTGTTTTTCTTTTTTTATTATTATTTTTTTTTAATTTATTATTATTTTCCCTCCTCCTCTCCCCTTGCAGACACCACCAGCGCTGGAGTTTGGGCTCACGTGGGTGCAACTGGGGCTCCAGCACCACTTGCTGATGCTGGGTGAGGTACAGCACTGGGGGTGTGCACAGAACACACGCACACCCACCCCCCCCCCCAGTCCCCTACACTGCCCTGTCACCACATCTAGCTAGGGAAAAAAAATAATAAAAAATGCCCCCGGGCCCCAGGAGGGCAGAGCGGGACGAGCATCCCCCCCCCTCGCACTCATTCTTCTCAAAACAAAGAAACATCCTGCTCCAGCCAAAACCAAAAACCTCCCAGCAAGTGTTAGGGAAAAAAAAATAAAAAATCAAGCAGTGATTTTCTGGGCTGGGGAGGGAGCAGCAGGGCGGGCAGCGGGACAGGAGGGGGGTCTCTCGTGCCCCCCCCTCCCCTGGGCACAACCCTCCCCACGCTGCTTTTTTTGCAGCAGGTGTCACCTCAAGCAGAAGGGATAACCCCGTCCTCTCACATTAGCAACGCAATTAGTGCCCGCACTAAATGCTGCATCAGCAGTTTCCCCTCAGTCTTTTCATGTGGTTTGCTCTTGAATCAACAGAGTCTATAATTAGGAGGATTCCACTTGTTATTTTTTAAACTTAAAGTTCTCTGTTGTGACCTCAGAGAATGTCCTTAATTACGCTTTGGTGCCGCGCCAAGCCTGTGATGTATTGAATATTTACCACCATCAACACCCCCCCAGTTTTCCTTCAGAGCAAGTTTTTATCAATCAGCCGTTCCTTGGGCTCGGGCCTCTGAGACCCACGGACCCTCAATCCCCCTCGGAGGGTCCCTCCCGTCCCCACCCCCCCTGCTCACGCTCAGACAACTTGGGTTTTTACACGTTTTGAATTTTTAAATGTGTGTGGCCCCTATAAAATATTTCCAGCAGGAGGGGCTGCCCCATCCCTGGAGGGGTTCAAGGGTTGGAGGGGGCTTGGAGCAACCTGGTGTGGTGGGAGGTTCCAACAGCGGGCTGGAACTCAGTAATCTTTGAGGTCCCTTCCCACCCAAACCATTCCATGATGCTATGATTTTGCAGCAGCCGGAGGTGGAGCGGGCGGCAGTGGCTCGATCTTGGATTTATGGACTTGAACCGGCCGGGACCCCCCATGGAACCGGAGCCGGAGGAGCCCGGGGTCCCCTCCAGGGCCCGAGCCCAGCGGGGGCTGGGATGGAGCCCCAGCACCGGGACCACCTCGGGTCGCTTTCCCGTAAAATCCAGCAGCTGCAGCTCCCGCGGCAGAACCGGAGCAGAGAGGGGCTGGGAGGGACGGGCCGAGGAGGAAGCGGCGCCTCCAGGGCTCCCAATGGAGCCCGTGGGCTGGGAAACCCTACCTGTAACCCGGGCTGTAAGAATGGCATTTTGTGGCACCTTTTCCAAACCAGTCTGAAATTCCATTTTTTTAATTGGGATAGAATGAACAAAACAAACAAACAAACAAAATCACAAATTTCAGTCTCATGCCGGGTCTCCAGTCTCATTCCAACTTTCCTGGAAGACAAAGAGGGAGCCCAGGGAAGCGCTGCAAAACCCGATGAAGGGAAGGGAGGGGAGGGGAGGGGAGGCTGCCCGTCTCCTGGGACCCCCCAATGGGGCAGAACACCCGTCCCCCCCCGGACACCACCGAGCACCGGCTGAGGGCGAGGGGCGGGCAGAGGGGGGTGCGATGGGGGAGATACAGAAACCCCACAATGAGAAGGGCTCTGGTTTTATTCCACTTCTTCCACAGACGCTTTTGATGTAAATAATCTTGGATAAATAGGACAAATAATAGGATAAATGGGATGGGGGGAGGGTGGGGAGCTGCTGTACCCTCCAGGGAACATGTCAGAGACCGAGAGCTGGGGCTGCTGCCCTAAAGCCATTATAGAATAATATAACATATATAATGATATATAAAATAAGTATTTTACCCCAATACCTGCTCCATCTCCTTGAAGCATCTTTTCGTAGCTGTTACACAAATTCACTTGGTTATGCTCCCCCAGCTCGGAAAACACCAACCCCAAATTTCTGTGAGCCTTGGGTTTAACTGCAAACAATGCAACGAACTTGTTCCCCGCTGGAAAGTTGGCATTTTGGGAGGCTGTTCAATGAGATTTTATTGCGGCACGGCTCTCGCACGGCTCGTCACCGGGGGGGACGGGCTGAGCTCTGCCACGGCAAAAACATGCAGCAGTTTATTTACTGATGAATATAAATTCATCAGGTTTTTATAGACTCCAGCAGTTTCTGTGGTGGGTTTTGCCCCGGGGCCGTGGGACTTTGTTTGGAGAAATGGGGCATCTTTACCCTCCCCCGCCCCCCCCGGGGGAAGCGCTCGGCAGCGCTCAATGAGGAAACACATTTTCACAACTTTGGTTAAAATCTGTTTTTTGGAAAGTTGGGCAGGGTCTTGCCCCGCTGCCTGAGGGTGGTTTAACCCCTCAGAGCAGGTCCCCCCAAATCCCAAGCCCACACGGCACTGGAAGAATCCCCTCTCCCAGGGTGGGTTCAAGGCGAATGGGGGGAGCCCGACACAGGGAGTGCCCCCCCCGTCCCCCCCGGTGGCTCCAGCCAGGGACAGAGACCTGCTGTAATGATTGACAATTAAATTGTTAACCTGAACTTAATTATCAGAAATTCTCCCACTCCAGAACTCAATTAGGGCAGTAATTAGCTTCAGTATCAATCATTTTTGCATTCGGGGTGAATAAATACAACAAGGTAAACGAAGCGACTCAGTCGTGAGACCCGACCCCTCCCAGCTTCACAAAAACTCCACAAAAGCATTTTGGAGCCATTTAATGAAAAAAGCAGAATTTTATTATATGGTTTCTGTCCATTATTCGGCATTGCTGTAAATGGCTCACATTTACTGCAACTTCTGTACAGATGTGTGGCTTTGTATTACCAGAACAGCAAATTTAAATGAAAAAATAAATGTTCAACAATTCCACACAAGCTTTTACAGTCCAACATTTCACTGAGTAGGTGAAAACTACAGACTTGTTACTACAGAATTATTCAGCATGAATAAAAAACTACAACTTTTATTTTTTAAACAGGAGTCACTGGTTTAATTTTTTTTTATGCTGTTTAAAATTACTGTGATAAAAATAATGATTTTTTTTAATTTTTTTTTAATAATGCCATACACCGGTATGATATAGGATTTGTCCCCAGTATATATCTTTTGTTTAATATACAAAATAGAATAATGACACATGGCTGACTCTAGGCCGTTACGCGAGTTAGTTTGGAGGTGGGGGGTATTTTCATAGACACAGCCTTTCCTTTCCTCGGGAAAACGGGCGCCTCTGGCTCTTCTGGAGGCCCTAAATTCCTGCGAAGGCGGTTCCGGGGGCACCGGTGGCTCCGCACCGGGACGGGGGATGGAGCGGAACAACCTCAGAACAGTCTCCCAAAAACCTCACCCCAAGGTTCGAGGTTCGGCCCCGCAGCCCCCCCCCGCCCCGGGACAGGATCTGCTCACTCTCTCATCCAGGCACTTCCTCCCCTTTTCTACCTTTTTTGCAGTGAAAATGGCGAGGTCATTTTTTTCGGCTTGGCACCATCCCCTCCCTCCTCCCTCCCCGGGACCCCCCCGGGGGGGCTGCGCGGCGGTGCGGGACCGGCGGCGGCCCCTCCGGTAAGGCTGCTGCGGCCACGGCCAGTCCCGCAGGCGGCACACGTGTGTCCTGAGGCCACGCGTTGTGTGTCCTGAGCCAGCACACGTGTGTTCTGAGGCCACGCGTGTGTCCTGAGTCCGTATGTGTGTCCTGAGTCCACGCGTGTGTGTCCTGAGTCCACATGTGTGTCCTGAGCCTGCACACGCATGTCCTGAGCCCACACCCATGTGCCCTGACCTGCACACACGTGCCCTGAACTCACACACGCGTGCCCTGAACTCACACACGCGTGCCCTGAGCCGCCCCTCGCTCGGCTCCATGCACTTTGTGATAAGGCACTGAAGAGACGGAGCCGGGATTCTCCCTGCTCTACCCCGAGTGCAGACACCACCCCCTGCCCCAGGGCCTGCGCGGACACGGACACGGACACGGACACGGACACGGACGTCTCACTGCTCACCGAAGCGCTACCGAGGCAGAATCCTCAAGTTTAAAACCCAACGGCACGTACAGGACGATTGCTTTCTGCTCACATCACGCTTCCCTTTTGTTTTTCTTTTTTTTTTTTTTTCCTTAAATCCACAAAGTACAAAGGAATAGCCAGGCCCACGGGGGCAGAGCCCCTCTCCTCCCACGCCAGCGCTCGGCTCACGGCGGTGGGATTTGTTCGTGTCACTGCCAGTTACCTTTCTGCCGGGAAGAAAAAAAACCATAAACGCGTGTATTTGTGCACACAAACACCATCTCCACACCCACACCCGCTCACTCACACTCACACTCACACTCACACCCGCACACTCCACTGCAGGTCTCTGGGGATGCAGTGTTTCAAAGCATTCTCTGGAGAAGGCAGAGTTTTGCCCTCAGCCCCCTGACCCCCAGGGGCACAGGGATGTTCTCATCCCTTGGGAGTCACAAAGCAAACACTGAGCTCTGCCTGAACTGCCACAGAACGTACAGATTCTTTACAGATCAAAGAGAAGAGAATGATTACTTTTTTTTTTATTAAAGATGATATTTTACTCCAAAGTACTGAATATAGTAGCTTTTTTTTTTTTTTTTTTTTTTCCTTTTAATAGGTATAACATTCAAAAAGAGATTTAAGAAAGGATGAAAATTTAGTTTCCTATTCCACTCGGAAACACAGTTTTTGCCGCAGGCGAGAAAGGTCCTGGTGTATCGTGAACAACCTACGCTCTGTATTTACATATTGCTGGTACCTGGATGCGCATTATTGCCAAATTTCTGGCACAGCTTTTGCTGTGGTAGGTGAGGCTGTATATGAAATTAACCCCGCACCTCGGGGGGGGGGGGGGGGGATTGGGAGGGTAAGGGGGGGGTCTGCGCCTCCCCCGGGTGGGTTTTTTGCAGCGGAGGTGGGGTTTAGTGGTGGGTGGTGAATGGCACCCGCCCACACAGATGGAGAATTCCAGCCAAGCGCCAACCGGGGATTTGACACAGTGATTTGAAAAACAGAAAAGAAAACCCAAACCCCCCCAAAGCCACCCTCCAGCCCCGCACCCCCCCCAAAGGACGTCTTTGGCTACAACCACCGATGCCGCCAGAGCCGCCTCCAGCCAGACCACCACCTGCACAGGTTACCATTCAGCATATTTGTGACCCCTACAAAAAATATAATTACATGTATCATGATAAAGCAATCTGTCATCTAAAAATCATCCTTATTATACACTATACAAGCTATTTTACAATCATTTAATAAATTGCTTTTAAAGCTGCAGTAGCCCTTCCCTTCTTTTCTCAGATCAGCGAATATACCGATTATACACATTCGAAACTATAACTAAATATAAAAATATATTAGGTTTTTGTATTTCATCAGATGATCTTTCTCATGTCTATTACACAAATAATCTGGCCACTTGGAGTAAAAATCAAATTTTAGAGTGGCTTTAGTAAATATTTAAATTTTGAGATACAGAAAATTGTTAAGGTGCACGTAGAAAAAGGCTACTACAGCTTCTAAACGGTTTAAAATAGAGTTTATCAATGGCAACACGGAGAAATTCACAGGACCTCTGGTAATTTATGGCACGCTCTTGGGGATGAAGGGACGCAGCCTCACACGGACAGAGTCTGACAGACGGCTCTAAGACCACGAACTCGGTAGCGGCGCTTTCCTGCTCCCCAGGACCGGGGCTGAACCGGTCAATGGGGGGGTGGGGGGTGGGAAAAGAGGGCTCGACCCCCCCCCTTCCCCCCCAGCCGGAGTCTGGAAACGCAGAGCCAGGGTCCCCGTCCCCCCGGAGGAGAGGTTTGGAGAATTGGGAGGAGGAAGGAGAACAAAAGCAACCCGCGGGGCATGGGGACACGCTGCCCGCCCTGTCAATGGTTCTTCTCCATAGATAAGGGGATGACGAGAGATTTAAGTGTATAGAAAATGTGAGTTTCTCCACACAGAAGTAAACTTTTCTTAAGCTATGCATATTTTCCTGAAAATTTCCTGATGGGCAGTCAGGACTGATCTTCTTGGCATCAATGCAGCCCATGACTCTCATAGTTATGGCTGTTGCATTATATGCAAATATCAGGCTTGTTTTTCTTTTTTTTTTTTTTTTTCAATATATAAAATAACCTGCTCATTTACATCCAGTAAGGACTGGGCTAATTTTCTATGAATCTGCATATCCAACGCTTTTGCACTTATACCAAAAGTATTTGTTTCTGTCGTATCTATTTAAATTAGTTTTGAGAGTGTTCTCCCACCCACCCTGGCCCTTAAAAAATGCCAAATTTTTTATGGTCACTTTGACAGTTGAAAGCTATTAGGTTAGAAAAGCCCAACCCATTTTCACATGAATATACTCAAGGATTAATGTCTAGAGGTCATTTAGGAAAGCTACGAGCTGCCCCACCTTAAAAAACCAGCTGTACAATAGGCATCTTGAAGTATTACAAAAAAATTATGTAAGAAAAAATGAACAAGCCTAGTTCACGGTATATAAAGTTAAAGGAAATTGCTAAAACCAGACAGTAATAGCTATAAAAGGCACAACTTCCCTTTTCTGATATACACTTGTAAACTTTCTTCAGGTTACATGCATAAACCAAAATGCTACTTTAAAAAAAAAATTCAAAACACTTTACTAAAAAAAAAAAAGCCTAGAAAATTGTCTCCAGCCAACTGCAGAAATGAATTAGCAGAATGTTCGTTACACAGCCTCAGATCTTGTCACCGGTGGCTTTGATGCATCCATGGATGTTGCACGAGGGGAGAGAAAGAATTTCTGACACATAAGATTTATTTTCCTTTCCTTTCTCCCCAATTATTTACCAAATGTGAGAAATCCGCTGCTTCTATAGCCTAAATCTTGGCCCTCTGTAAACCACATGTAGTGCATAATTACAAAAGAAACACCGCTGCAAGGACAAAATTAACAAGTTCTGTAGGTTTTTTTCTTTACAAAAAAAAAAAAGCTATCATTTGACGATTTCTTAAGGCAACCCTTTTGTATTAAGGCAGTCACTTTTGATGAAATAAGAGCTTCTTGATATTTCCATTTGAATATTTTGGTATCTGATTGCTGATGATTTCTGCCAACATTTCTGGGAACTCAATACTCATGGATTTATCCAAAAATGTCTGGAAGCAAAAGCTCAGAAGATTTTCAACCACCTAGAAGTGATAAAGCAAAGAATTATTTTCACACGAGCACATGCAGAAGCAGCACCGACCTAGGTCCTCCCTGTCCCCTCGCTGCCCCAGCGCAGGAGGCGCCCGGCACCCTCATCTTAATTAACAGCTCTCCTTAAGTGGCATTTTGATCTAAAACAAGTGAATGGATCTTGCAATGTCTTTACAGATACTGCAGAGATGATGCATCGATTCCAATTCCCATTGTGCATAACAAACATACAGTGTGGATAAGCTTGGTAAGATCTTTCCAAGTGCTTGGGACACTAATGAGAGAAAAATGCCTTTTGGTGTGAGTTTCCCTGGTTTTGAGCAGCTCGAGCAGCTCCACAGCGGCTCGGTGCCACACGCACAGCTCAGGGTGGGCACCGCACAGGGAGACAGCCTCAGTTCTGAGACTCCTTGCAAAATGGGGACCACCATTGATGCATTATTTTAACACGATTTCAAACAATTCCATAGATTCCTGAAGAGTTTGTCACGAACTGCTGCAGAGCCCACTGCGGAAGCGGTCTGAGAGCACCACCTTCACTCTTCCATCAGCATTTGGTTAGACAGTGGGAACACAGCCGCCTCCTCCCCCGGCCCCCCAGATACTTATGGCTTTAAATAATGATTTAAAAAAAAAAAAAAAAGGTTAGAGGAGATTACAGTCATATCCCCCAACTTATTTATCATTTCAGCACTTACATCATGCATAGAGTCCAACAATTTAGTCAGTTGATAAAACCGCTGCCAGTTCTGGCTGGAGTTCCCTTCCCTCTTCACGATGGCCTTCCCCAGCTCCTTGATGTACGTCATGCGGATTTCTTCAAACAGAGACTGGCTCTTCAGGCCCTCCTTGGGAACTGTAACAGTGACACCGACCTCTGAGACATTGCACAGCTATGGACTGTGGCACTAGGTAAGTGCTCTGGCATCAGTTACACAAAAACGACCAAAAGAGAAAGAATCACAGAATCACAGAACGGTTGGAAGGGACCTCAAAGCCCCCCTGTCCAGGGCAGGGACACCTCCCACCACACCACGTTGCTCCAAGCCCCCTCCAACCTTTCCTTGAACCCATCCAGGGATGGGGCAGCCACAGCTTCTCTGGGCAACCTGGAAGAGCCTTGATGAAGAACCACCAGGGCTGGAGCTCCCGTGTTTGTTCCCAGCGTCTGGGGAAACGTGTCATTGGAAAGATTCCACAGAAATTCCATGTGCCAACGGAAGATCAAGGGGAGGATCACAGGGTGGCTTGGCTCGGAAGGGACCTTGAAAGATCATCTAGTTCCAACCCTCCTGATGGGGCTCAAATAACATGACCAGGGAAGGCAGGAACGGAGGGACTGGGCAACAACCCGCCCGCCCAGGCCCAGGGGAAGTTGGGGCCCAGCAGAGCTTCTGGAACAGGGGTGGGACACTGAGATGGCACCGATGGCCAAGAAGCCAGAGGTTAGGAACTCGAGGTGTGGGGACTGAGGCCTTATTCAGTCACTCAAATTCATGTTCAGTCCCTGTGCCTATGTTCTCGTACTGGGATGGTCCTTCCAGAGGTCAAAAACTAGCAAATAAATTGGGCAACTCAAGAACGTGGACTCCAGTGGCCCATAAGATGTTTGATTTGAAGCCTTTGATTATTTTGGTGAAGTGAATGGAAAGAGCTAAAGAGAGAGAAGAGGGAGCTGAGACAAAGCCGACTGAGAGCGAGAGAGGAGGAAAGAAGCCACTAAAGCACGTTCCCTTCCTTAAAACATCCATCCCTCGCTCCGCCATTCATCTGTGAGATGCCAGAGTGAAGGCTCTAATCGGCCTTGCCCACACAGGAGATGTCAACATGTCAACTGTTCCTTCAATTTAAACAGACAAAGTCTGTGAGCTCCGTCTGCGTGTGAGCTATGTGTCTGCTCTCTGGGGGATTCCTGTTCTACTCCTCCTCTTCTTCCTCTGCTCTTGGAAAACTTACACAAGAAACACAATAACCATAAATTAAAATTGTGGAGTCATGGATTAAAAAGCATCCCAGCAATTCAATATTCAGAAGTTCCACAATGTACCACTTACACAATGCACGTACTGGGAAAAAAAATGTGAAAATATATTGTCTTTCACTGCAAATATGACAAAGAGGCCTCTTGCTTCCAAGGCCAGTGTGTGCTGGGCCTCACCCGCCAACGGGTTTCACTCGACGAGCGCGGTCACTTCCCCCATTCTGCCATGGAAACTCCTGTAAGGAAATTTCCAGTTCCTGTAAGGAAAGTTGGCCCACACCACATCCAAAACACTTGAGGAATTTTCGGGAGGGATTTCAGAAACGGCTTTAAACCTGCAGTTTCGGGGAAGTTTCATGTTCCTACAAAGCCCAGGGCAGCCTGGAGCGGAAAGTTCCCTCTGAAAAGAGCCCTTGTCCCCGTCCCAGGCTCGGCAGGGGAGGGGGGCACGGGGACACCTCTCCTCCCGCACTCACTGGGGCTCCCCAGTGCCCACAGCACCGAGGTCTCATCTCTTTATGAGAATTAATGCTATCATTCATCGGAAATATTAAAGATAAAGAACGTTTGAACCCCCAGTGTAATGGATCGTTTAAACTTTTAAAAGTACTTGCTTTTCATCCTGTAGAAGCCCCGTGCTGGAAAAGCTTTGCCTGCACTGCTTTGCTCTGAGTCCTCAGAACTTCCTCTGGTGGTGATGCTTTTGGGGATTTTTTTGGTTGTTTGGGTTTTAAGTATTTTACGGACACGAAGTTATGGTTTTGCCCATTTCTTTGGGTCCTGAACTACCCAGCCAGTTTGTGATTTATGCATTTTTGAAGAATTTTAAATTGCAATTCTCAGTTAGGCCTCACTGTCGGAGCTACAAAGTTTTGAACACAATTCCTACATTCCCTAACCCTGCACAGGCAGGTGCCAAGAAGCATATTTTGACTTTTCTTTGCTCTCGGACGCCTGAAATACAACTTTAAACTGGACTCATAGTACCAGCAAGTTAAACTCTCACTATTCACACAAGTATTTAACTCATCACCTACTTGTAGAGAGCAGAAGCAACGTTTTCATGCAGAGATACTCTTCGTAGGAGACTTGAAGCCGTGAGAGCTCTCGGGCCACCATAAGCATATGTTTGCATTGTTCGTACATACACGGGAGGTTCATCCTCTGCCTGAGAAACAAGAGCATGAAAGTTAAATTCAACGACCAGATATTTTGAAGTTCTAAAGCTAAGTTTTTCCACCCTTCATTCAAGAGCAGCAGGGGTTGGAGAGGCAGCTGTTAAGCTGGTGTCTGATCTATCTCACAGCAAAATTACGCTTGTTTTTTCCTCCCGTGAAGCCATTTGGGGCGATTGCCTTGGTCCCCACACGGAAGCACAGGCCAACACAACAGCTCAGCACGAATGTCACATCAAAGTCCCCTTCAGTCACTGTGGGGCAAAGTCCTCAAAGTCTGTCAGTGCCAAAGAAATCTGTATTTCATCTATTTAATCTGTATAAAGAAACACGATGGTATACTGTACTAGAGATGAGATTTCTCTAATTCGTTCAAGACTTTTGAGAAGCCCACCTAAACTTAATACATATTTGCTCACTAGGGATAGCATCAACTCTCCTTAACTTCTCTATTTTCAAAGTGAGTTTATACTTCTCCTGTCCTTTTACGCTCTTAAAGCAATTAAACTTCACTACTGTAAAAATAAGGTTTCTAACCATAAATGGAAATACATATCGGCACCCAAAGGAAAATCTTGGAAAGCACTAACTTATAATCAGAACGACAAACATTATGTATTTACATAATCTTTTCCCTTTATTTTTTTTATTTGAATGAAACCCTGCATCAGGACAGGAACTCCTCTTGTTATTTAGCACCTCACCTGATGCAACAATCCTCTTTACAGGTGCTTTTCTAGTCAGTTCCTGCCAGGACTGCAGCGTTACAGCGTTGGGTGGGAAATGAGCAAGAACAGACTCATTCTGAAGTCTGTAAGAGAATTAATGCTTTCCTATGTGAATTTTTGTAGAGAAAAATACAAACCAGTACATTTCAAATGCAACGATTACACAATCTCTCTACAGGGATGCCAGCAAGTTATTTTGACGCACATATAGTGATGTGTCACCTCTTCTAAGACGTCGCCTATTCAATATTCTAATGTAAAGGAAAACACAGACAAAACTGAATCCCAGTATAAATTAAGAGTAAGATTTGGTTATGGAACTACTCCAATTCCCCCAAAGCTGCCATCGTTCTTCAGCTCTCCCTGCCTCAGCCCTGCAAGACAATTAGATGATGGACCCCCATGACCATCCTAAGGAACCCTACATGAAAACCAGGAGAAAGACGCTCCTTTCTCAAGGCCCTAAAACGTAAGAACAGGAGTTCAGATGGGATTTGAAAAGACAAAAAGAAACACAAGGTGATGAAACTGTATTAAAAGCAAATGAAGCACAAGTCTAACCCCCACCATTCGGAATGCAGGCTGTTGGACACCCCCTGCCCAGTGTAGGGGGACTGTATGTGGCACTGCCCAACACACAACGGCGCCTACAGCTCCAGGTGGGCACACAGGTACCCCCGCCCGCACAGCCTGGCACCCTGCTACAGGCAGTAACCCAGAGCCCAGAGAGCAGAGGTGAACTGTAGGAAACAGGACCAAGTGTAACGTGTTGGGTTGTAGGATGTTCCTGGGGGCACTTGACACAAAGCCACTATTTGGCCATTTGGCCAATTTTCTCCTGCCCCCTCTGGGCTGTATCAAAGGGCACCTCGCGCACTTCAAATTGAGTAACTGAAACACATTCTGTGACGGGGCTCAGCACTTTTCCTCATGTAAAACTATTACCATTTCTGGGCAGAAGGTTAAAATAAACATTATGAAATGGGTCAGCCTGTCTTGTATTTCTATCTGCTGTAAAGGCAACCATCACCGCGAGTCTGAGGATCTATATGAGGACATATAGATTTGCCAAGTGGATTTTCAGCAATGCCCAGGCTACAAAAATTGTAGTTCTCAAAAAAGGAGAGTAAACCCCAGTTTCCCCCCCCCCCGGCAGAGGAGCTGGCATGCAGAGATGGGCTCTGCACTATGTCCTGGAGGGAAGCTGATTCTCAGGCTAGTCCTCAGTGCTGGAAGGGGCTGGAAAAGGTCCAGATGTTCCGAGGATCCGGGTTCAGTCACAGACCAAAGGCCCGGCCAAGAGCAGGGGCTTTTGGGGCTCTTCCCTCCCACCCTGGTTTCACTGGTGCCACTCCATACACACGGCATTCAGACACTTTGTCAGTTAATTTACCACAATGAACCATCAGAATACTTAAACTATACTCAGCTAATTAAAATAGGTATTATCCTGCGTGATGTCATCGGACACGGGGCAATGCCAGCAGCTGCTGCAGTTATCACCAATATACATTGGGATTTATCTGATTACTGGTATTTCATCACTCCTGGAGAGATGCTGCTTTAGCCACTGCAAATCTTCCCCGATGTGAATCCCCCTCTTGTTCCCTCTCTAACACCCCTCTGCTTTTGTGCCCAGCTCCCTCGGAAAGGGCCACGTGTCGGGCAGTGGCCGTGAGGTTTAGGGCAGCAGCAGCCCATGTACCCGCACCCGGGACACAGAACCCGTGTTCTGGGGGGTTGTACGTTGAGGATAAAAGCATGTGATGATTTTCAACACTGCTGTGAGTCACTCAGTTCAGCTAAGTCTATAAAAGAATAATAAAAAAAATAATCAGTAAACAAGAGGCTGGTATTCTGAAAACCAGATGATACTGACTCCACAGAATTAGTTACAAAAGAATGTCCGGAAAAAATTCCAGGAAGATGAGAACTGATAAAAAATTGCTTATAAAAGTGTAATCACTATTTTCTTTCTATTCAAGTAACACCAATGCAGATATTCTGTGTGGCATACAATATTCTGAGGACAAACGAGACTGAGGAGCTGACCCCAAACCTAAGGAGAGCAAAGAGCTAAGATGATAAACTCGCAAACGGAGTCAAACTCCCAAGACACGGGGCTTCTGAGAAGTCCCTTCTAAAGGCAGGCAGCAACTCATGGCATTTGCTACTCACTGACCACCACTGTGCACGAGCTCCTGCTGCTGCCATTGCACGTGCACCAGGACACAACAGGGACCTGACGTCGGTTCCGACTAAAGCGTGTTTTGAATCACAAACTGTGCAAACAGCTATAGAATACTACAAAATCCCATTTATACAATCTCCAAATGTAAAATGATGGTCTAAAGCGCCAGATTTACAGAAGGTGAACCTTTTCACACTCAACAAATACTACGGGAAATAACTTATTTTCATACCACAGTAACTTAAAAAAGCACCCAACCCCATCAGACGTATTGCCTACGAGTGTCCAACAGGAGATAAACATTATTCTAATATATCAGATAACTGCCTTTCTGTTTTATCCTCCCCCCCAGGTAAATGACAGGAGTACAGACATAAAAATGGAATGTTCAATAAATACTCCATTTTTAGGAGAACACTGGTCAAATGAATAGGCTGCCAGCTTAAGGAGAACAGAGTTTATTTCTCTTTCCCACCACAAACTGCATCGATGATACCACGAAAATTCAATTCCGGAGGAACCTCCAATGGTACTAATGAAATGTGACATCCAGCACCACCTGAGCAGAACAAATCCCCTGGCTTCTGGGAAGCCTTCTGGGCTTTCATGGCAAGACATTTATAAATGCTAAGGATGTGACAGCTGAAGATGCAGTAGGACCAGCCTCTGGATGGGTCGGACTGGTCCTTTCTGCACAGCCCAGTTACACACTGGGGCCCGAGATGTGCCAACAAGAGCCACTGGATCTTCCCAGTCCCCATCAGTCAGGAATAACTACACAGGAAGAACAGCGGGCAGGGCTGGTGCAAGGATAAACACACGAAAGGCTGATGTTGCCCAGGTGCTTGAGCCAATACATGAAACTGAAGAAAGTCTTATTATCTCCATAAAGAATTCAATCTAAAAAAAATGTCCTGCAGTTCTGTCCATTTGAAGCACCAAGCCTTGAAGAACCCGTCAAAGACAAACTCTTCCTGAAGCCAAAGACACTGAGCTGTACCAGATATGAGGACTAGTCCTTAAAGCTCAGAAACTGAAGGACGGGGCCACACAGGAACTGGTCTCAGACCAACTCTGGTTTGTGGCTGTAGCGAAGGTACAAAGGAATATAAAGAGGGAATGTGATTCTAAGATGCCTGTTCCATCCAGATTCTAAGATTCTGTTCCATCTCTTGCTTTACATTGCATGTAATCACACCCCTACTTTTCTTATGATCCTTCCAAGTGACAACTCTTTATAAGTAAAATTAATGGAATTTGGGGGGTCAAAAGCAAGGTAAATGTATTTAAAAAAAAAATCATACTAACTGAGATTTGAATATGTGTAATTCTATGTACACAGTGAAACACTGATCTCTTACAGCATAATGGGGTACACACAGTTTGATGCATAAACTCCAATTACACACCAGAACTGAAACCCACCCCCGTGAACATTCACTACGATTTGAAATGACCCAAAAATCATGGAGGTTTTTGCCAACTCCTCAACTTCTTTATACTGCTATTTAAGATAAACAAGTACATCATTGACCTAAAAAGGCTGTGGCTTGAAGAGATACAACACCTCCTGGAATTACTGTGTTCTAACACAGGACGGGTAAAGACATGTCATTTTGTTCTAATCCTCCACTGAAATAAAGCTCTGAAAGAGCAATTAATAGATACGAAGCCAGAGCAAATTCCTGGTTACAAATGAAAAGCATTCATATAAAGAACAGATCTGTAGAAATGTCATCTGCATCTCAAAAATGACAAGTTTGAACAAATGATACCTCTTCATCTGCACACAGGAATTTGGAACTATTGAACAGGAAGCCAAAAACCTGATGCAGATGGCTTCAGTGAACTGTAAAAATGACCGTGATCCTGGACAACCAAACCACAGGTCCTGATTCTGTTACACACACAAACACTATGGGTGACAGCAGTTAGTGGAATCAAGCTTTAAAATTCATCAGGAAAAATCGCTTTCTTTCTATTAGTCCAGAGAATTCACGGCAATATTACAGAATATGACAATTGAGTTTAGAATTATCAAATTATATGAGTTATTTGGACATTTAGAGGATGCTTAGACCTCTTCCTTGGACCTGTTTCCAGAGTAACTCAAAGACTAAGCAGGAATTCTGGGGGTGCAGGTGCGAGGTGTGAGGGAGTTGTTTGAGGGAAAGAGCACCAATCAGAAATAGCACCAGAATGGTTTGGAGGTGATGGTATGTATCTCCTGAAGGATGTATTGAGCAGAGAACCGGGCACATCTGGCTGTTAAAATCCAAATGGTTTTTTATTTCATGTCCATGGTGCCTCCTGTGCCCCCCAACACCTCGGCACCAGCAGAGCCCCCCCTCCCTGCGGTCCTGCACTTCAGGAGCTTCTCATCACTCGTGCAGCAGTTTTATGCACTATTCTGTGTTTCTCACGTGTAACTTGGAGGGGGCTGTATTTTATTGATGAACGGTACATAAACTGTTCCGAGCAGAGAGCGTTTTCTGGGAACCTGCAGAGCCCTGGAGAAGAAACTGCAGTTCTCCCAGTCTGCACGTCTTATGGAAAACAAACGTCATTTTGATAAACAATTTCTGTACCAAAACTGTAACTAGAATGAATTTGAGAATTAATATTTAGTGTAATAGGATTACTCTTGCAGTTCTTTTTAAGAGTATGGACAGAGAATAAGCTGGAAAGCTCTCTGGTCTTGACCCACTGACAAAACAGCAGGAGACCTCTGACTTAAATTAAGATGTTATTACGGTCATTACTGACAATATCAATTATTTTAATTCCACCACATGGAGACTATTTTGCTCCAGAGACATATTCTATTGTCACACATATTGTAATAATACACATAAGTAAACAGATGGGTGCTCACCCATCATCAGCTCTTCACCTTTTTTTTAAAAATTATTGCTATAAAGAAATGGTTACAGTTTATAGAAGCCTGGACAAATATTTACAGGTAAAAAAATACAGGGAAAATATAAACATGAAAAAAGAAGTACTTTGAAATCTAACTGGATAATCTCATAGAAAATATGACAATTAATGTATAACTTAAAACAGAACATATTTGGCAGATCTGAAGTTCAACAAGAACAAAGATACTACGACTACCATCTCAGAGCATGCCAGAGGGATTATATTGCCTCCATTTCAAAGTCAGGAAAAGAGAGACTTGAATAAACCCTTATCACATGCACCACTTTTTCAATTATTGTCAGTGAAACTGCGATGCTAAAAAAGTTTCATGATCGTGTGTGTGAAAGGCCCTGCACGATCCCGTTCATTAGCTCACGATGCCCACAAATGGACTTGGCCGCTTCACGCAAAGAGAAATGGCCAATCCCTAGTGACAGCACCGTGTTCAGTGGCAGCCACAGATGGTGAGGGAGGTTTGGAAAGGCTCTGGCCACCCATCTCTAAGATTTACATCTACAGAACGTTTGCAGCAGCCAATTCAGAGCAGAGACCGAGCGCCTGGACGGGCTGTACAGAGTCACCCCGGGAGCTGCAAGAGAAAGCTCAGGCAAAGGTTTGTCACAGGCTGCACAGACACTCTCCCCTCCTGGAGAAGTGGCTTTTGGAAACATGAGCTGAAGGACACCATCGCTGGAAGGAAATGGCAGGAGAGTGACAGTTGGTGGGGACCGATCCCACACCACAGCCCTTCCCAGAGGGTCTGAGACGTGGGATTTGCCCCCCTGACCGGAGGCAGAGGCACCTTGGAAATGGGATGTGGAATGCAATGTAACTACGCAGATTTCTGCACATCATTATCCCCACAGCATCTCAAATCGAGCCTTCTGCCCATCATCCCAACAATCCCAACTCCCTCCTTCGCCCCTCGACAGCACAGAATCACCACACAATGTCCGTTTCAAGAACACAAGGGAAATGATGCATGGTGCAAGAGAAGGGAAGTCAAAACATTCCAGCAATGACCAATTTTTCTTAAAAATTGATAACAAAGTTTAACAACAAGAAAAATCAGACGAGTTTTTCCACTTGTAACCTCGTCTTTTTAGCCAGATTTTAATCAGGCTCAGATGTAATTGTTTAAGTGATCCAGAACTCAGTGAAGGTGGCAGCAGCATTGTCACTTCTACACAATAAACACAGAGAGCGCTACGTGATTTCCCAGACTTTTCTCTTCATCCCAGATACATTTTTAGCTTCTGATAAAATGTTTATAATGAACGGCCCAGGAACAGTTGCCACGTGGAACACTTTAGTACAAACATCTCCCACAAAAACTTATGGATGTACAGACACTTGGTATCTAAACCACCTTTCTTCCATTTGACTTATTCACAAACTCTAAGGAATTTGCTAAAAGATGACCAAGTGGCAAGTGACAGAGGGATCTGTGAGCTCTGGAAGACCTCGCTGCCCCCCGTGCTGCTCCTCTCCAGCACCAACCCTGCGTGGGGCCCAGCATCACCCCCCGAGCCCCGGGAAGGGCCCGTCCCCACTCACTCGTTGATGATGAGGTCTGGCGCGAAGCACAGCAGGTTCCCGTTGGACTGTTTGTACGATCTCCAGCCCAAAGCGAAGGCCATCAGGAACATCCACGAGTACTGCAGCAAGGTCATCTGGTCATCCAGGTGCAAATTTCGGAAACCTAGGAAAAGGAAAATGAGGTGTGACAGTGTGAGTTGCAAAAAAAAAGCAAAATTCTCCCGTAAGGTGGAAGAGGCTGCTAACAACTTCTCTAACTGTGATGACTGTACCTGAAATAACAAAAAAACTTTTTGCCCTCTTACAATCACCTGATTCAGTCCAAGTACTTCAGATTAGACTTTTGGCAGAAGAAAAAACTAAATTAGAACAGTAAGAGGTTTCTTATGAGAAAGTTCTTACTGGACGAAAAGAAATGCACTTTCAAAGGGACACAAAATCTCAGTGCTATTTTCCAGCTACTAAAGTTACACTGAAATTCTACATTAAGGAATCCTTTGCCTATTCCAAATTTTGCATCTGCAGACATTCAGTGTTCTTAACCACAGGACTCCAGTTACATCGACATGAAAGGTCTGAAGAGAAAGCTCCCGTGTAACTCAGCCTTGCGCTGGTTTGTGGCTGTCACCCCTACAACACACCCCTCGCAGAGAAAAACAGGCAAGAGGGAGCAACAGAAATAGTAACTCTTCATCTTTGCATCACACATTACATTCACACTCACAGACATTTCTAAATAAATTCTCAACCCTGACGTTAATAACATTCTGGATGCACAGAGGACAGTCTCTACAGGTAGTAAAAGGGGATGGAATATTAAAAAAAATCAGAATATATTTGTGCGCTCCTCTGGAACTGGTGGCCAGTCAGAGAGATTACAACAGACAACAGTTCTATTTAATCTACACCATAATTCATTGGGCTGTCTTCCAAAAATAACAGTACCTTTTACTTTTTGGGAGAGCAGTCCACTAGAGAATAAATGGTTTAATGTCAAATTCTGTTCTTATTCAACAATTGTACTCTGAACTTACAACATAGGTATTGCATTAGTTACCATCATGAACTGCTCCAAATCTTACAACAATACGTAGCATGAGCAGAGGCAATTAAACAACGCAGAAATATATAAAATCTGAGAACTGGCCTCTTAAACAGTCTTAAAATGTAGGCAGCTCTCACTGGCAACACGAGTTCCACTAGATCCTGCCTATGTGTAGCAAGACAATATTGTGCCATACCATATTTAATTTTATTAGGCATCTGAGATCTGAGGAGCTCACAGCAGCGCCGTGTCCTGCAGACGTGCAAAGGGGCAGTGCTCAGTAGATGAACACACACCAAAACTTTATATATATAGTCTCACAACTTCAGAAAAGCTTCTGGCTTTGGAGAGGGCAGGAACTACCCCAGTTACTACTAAAAAAATTACAAGCAAAGCGTTTCTGAGTTATTTCAAACTTACTGGGTCAAGGCTTGAAATCTTTGCCCAAACCCTCCTCAGGAAAAGGTTATTTTGAAATCCCAACTAAAGGGTTTGGCAACCAGTGCTGGCTGTAACTGTGTCTGATGGGGTACACACAAATAAAATACTTGTCAAGAAGCACCTTAGCAACCAAAAAAGAAAGATAAAAAATGAGAAGAATAGTTCCTATTAACATAATTATTGAAGGGAAGATTGGCATTTTCATTAACAGCCTGTGTTCTAACCTGAAGGGTTTCTCTAATTCGGGAAGCTGTTCAGAAGAGACTACCAACACAGCACTGTTTGATACAAATGGTGTCTAGATTGGTGTCTGTGAACAGCAGATGGTCTCCTGAAGGCTTGTCCCAGAAGAGGGGGTGTGTGGGAGCAATCCCTGGGGCAGACCTCAGCTAACTCAGTGTGCTGCCCCGCT
This sequence comes from Scolopax mira, assembly GCA_004320125.1. Lineage (NCBI taxonomy): Eukaryota > Metazoa > Chordata > Aves > Charadriiformes > Scolopacidae > Scolopax > Scolopax mira. The sequence goes on from BJBW01002815.1 coordinate 140,606, forward strand.
GCGGAAAGCCCCGAGGGACACATGTCTCTGCTGGCCACAGACAGGAGATCAGTATGTCTTTGCCACTGCTGCCTCACAAGAGACACCATTATGACTCATAAATTTCATTATCAGCCTTTTTTTTTTTTTTTTTCATTTTTTTTGGCAGACCTGTTAGGGGATGTTATTCTTGGGCAATGTCTGCATTCAGGAGGGGCTTTTGCCGGGTGTTGGAAAGCAGGTACCTAACGGTGCCGAGGAGAAGAGAAAGGGAGGAACCCCCGAGTCCTGGTTTGCTCAGGAACACCCACATCTCCAGCCTCTCACAAAGACACCGGGTGTGATGTCCAGGGCTGAGATGTGACATCGCTTCAGGTGGGAGCCAAAACAGCAGGGAACCCTCCCCAGGCCCCGGTGACGGTCAGGTTAACGGTGCAGCTCCAGGGTTTTTGAGAGAAAACCAACACCTCGACTTCCACCCTGCAACTGGGCCCTCAAATGCCCGTTCCCAATTAAAAAAACCTCCCAATAGGGCGAGTGGTGGTTAAAAAAGAACCACCCGTGAACCCAGACCCAGACAAGCCAGTCCAGCAGCACCAGTCTATAAAAAGTCAAGTCATTGCTAAAAGCACTGAAGAAATAATTACCTAAGAGGGGCAGCGAGAGCTAATAAAAACAGTTCTCTGTACTACATTTAAAAACAAATCTCTGCTTTAATACGAACTTTAACACTCATTGGTCAAAGGGTTCAGGCAAAATGACCTAACTTGGAATCCTAGCAAATAAATTTTTGTGTTTTTTCTGCTTTCCCACTCCAGAAGCATTTGGGAGGCGAATTAGCTCAGACATTGCTAAATCTTTCTCGGCGAGGGCTTTGAAGGACACCAGAGATGGAGACAGGTTTAAAGCACAACGCAAAGGCTGCACGTTGCGACTCGGGTGTTTGTGCCTCACCTGGGATGGCCTTGGCCCACTTCACCGCGGCCACCACTTGCCGCCCCCCCAGCATGTTGAGGGTGGAGAGGATCCTCCAGCTGGAGTCGGGCAGGGAGCTGTCGTAGCCCGAGTAGAGCACCTCGGGCTCGATCACCTCCAGCAGGGACACCAGGGTGGGCGTCAGCTGGGGCAGCGAGGCGGGCACCAGGCTCTTGCTGCCGGCCGCCTCCGACGCCTCCCGCGGCCCCGGCGCGTTGGGCTGCTGCAGTCCCTTGATCTTCTTCTTTGTTTTCCGAGCTGGGGAAGGGTTGGGAAGTCACAGGTGAGACAATGGAAAGTGACCACACGGCAACAAGAACCCACCAGAGGAAACGCGGCTTTCGCTTTCCTGCAGCTGCAGATCGGGCAGAGAAACCTCTAATGTGCTTTTTCATACAACTGTAAATACCTTCACACCAATGCCAATTAAACTCCCCGGGAAAATAAGTTTCTTTTATGTCTTAAAGTCACATTTATGTGAACGTTTCATAATGTTAAGTAATGTCTGCAGATAGGTTAAAGAGCTGCTCCAAAACTCCAAGGCCTGACCCTACAATTTCTATTCTACGCAAAATTTCAGTGAGACTTCACATCCCAGCATGACACCTGTCTGGAATTATCTGCAGGACTGTGAACTCCCTCAGTTCAGGGATATTAAGGATAGAAACTGCGCAGAAGAAAGGAAAAAATACATTTAATGGGTGAGAAGTTACTCAATCTCTTGAGCCAGGGAAAACATTTTTTTGAGAACTTTGGGCAGGAGGAGACTCTTCTCTTGCCAACGCTCTTGCATATAAATCACTGCTGCGTAATTAAACCTTAAAACTCATTCGCCAAATAAATAAAACATTACACAGAGATGTTAACTGTAAACTACAAAAAAGTTGAGGCAACAAATTTATTAGCACATTGTCAATAAGGGAGTCTCCTCCCTGGCTCTGGGCTCTCCTGGGCACAGGCAGCCAGGCTGAACGCAGCGCTCCCAGCCCACACCAAGGAGAGACCCATCCCTTCTCTGTCTCAATTAGTTAATTGATTTCTGGTCTGGAACTTCTGAGAGAAATCAGTAGCACATAAAAGCATCATGTAATGTGGTTTCACGTTCAGAATTTCTACTGATGTATTGAGAACCTCTAATTATCAGAAACACACATCATCCCTGCAGTCTAACGAGAGAGAAAATCCCCCCTCCCCAGGACAGGGATGTCGGGCACCGACGGCCAACGGGGAGAAATCCCCGACAGACTCCTGTAAAGTGCATTTGCCCCAAGGCTCAGGCACAGGCCACCTCTGCCAAGAGTCTCGTGGGGGAACAGCCACAGTTACTTCCTCAGAGCAAAGAGCCTCTTGTTATTCTCATCTCCACTTGGAAATGGCTGCTCCAAAATCCTTTCAATGTTCTGGGAGATTTTTTGCCCCATTATTCTTGTTCTGAAAAGCAAAGCAGCGTCTTTGACTTAAATTTACAGGCACATGCCTCCGGCTCAACACAGGCACCTGGCACAGAGCATGCCCAGCCCAGAAAGTCTCGTAAAATTATAATCAAAAGAAATTTATCTGATAAGACAAAGTATTACACAAGAATTTTTACAAGGCTATGCTACTAGACCTGACTTAGATATATAGCTGTAACTCACAAAAAAAAAAGGAGGTTGAGGTAGTGTACTTCTTTACAATTTTCAAATATAAAAATACCACAAAATTTTAAAACAACTCCTTAGGGCAAATTACAGAAAATAACCCATACGGATAAACTCGGCATGGAAATAAAAGCATCCAAGTTTTTCTGTTCAAAACAAACAACCTCCTCAAAAACCACCCCTGCAGTTTGGTATCCAGCTCCCTATTCCATTGGAGACATGTCCTGCCCCCGGGGGGGACCCTTCCCACCTCCTGCTGAAGAGCATCCCTGCCAGGGAGACGGGAGACCATGCACCTCACTTCCAAAGCGGGATTTATCAGGACTAAACCCACCAGTCACAGAGCAGGGCAATGAATAGCACTAGAAAGAGATCCTTCAAAAAACTGAAATATATTCAAAATGGAGATGAAAGAAAAAAACCCTATAAACTGCCAACAGTTTAACTACAAAATGCAGTAAAAAAGGGGAAAAAATGATGAGATTATTTTTTACAGGCATAACATGTAACAATAAATCTGTTTTTCAACCACCATGAGAAAGAGGAAGGGTGCTGAAGAATGGAACACCCCGGGTCAACGAATGGTGAAAGCGGAAATAGGAATTCAAAGAAATAAAGATTACAGTACAAAATATGATTATTTTGCTGTATAAATCTCTGGGACCTGCAGCTTGATAGTTGCGTGCTTTTCCAGTCCCCTAGAGTGCAACCCCCCTCATGAAACAGAAGCAAGAAAGTTCCAGAAAAGGGTAATAAATGGGTCCAAAGGCACGACTGATGAGAAACCAGACTATTTTAGAAAAATACAAGTAGCGTGTTTCTCGTGTTCAAGGAGCCACTGTTGTCTCAGCAAAGAATTAAAGTACAGTACAGTAGATATTATTTATTTATTTAAAAATAAATTCGTTTTCCTACCCAATAGCTACCAGTGACATTCACTGCAGGAGGCCCCTGACGGCCCCACCAGGATGGCCCCATCTCTTCCTGGTCAGCAATTGCTTTGCTTATAACCATCATTTATGCACCAAGGATATACCTGATGACTTTTCAAAAAGAAATGTCTGTCTAAAAAGTATGCAAATTTAATTCTGTTTTAAACAGGAGCAATTCCTGTTTTGAGACTCTAAACCAGCCAAGATAAAAGGCACTCCTTTCCTTTTCAGTCTCTTCTGCGCTTTAAGCTGCCTTCCAGTTTCCCTTTCTATGAGCTCTTCCGTGCGACCAATTCACCATCTGTTCAGATCTGTCCAATAAATCCTTGTTTTCATGGTTGTTTTTCTCTGCTTCACACTACCTTGGGTTCCTCCATCTTCCGTTCCTGGGTTTCTATATCTCTTTTCCCTCTCAGTCACAAAAACTCCCCCACCCCCACTTTCCCAAGAACTTATCTAACAACATCCATCCTCCAAAAAGTCCCTGTTCCCTGGGGCTCTTTCTGCCAAAATTCAGGCAAACCAACCCAAGCTGGAAGGGCTCCAAACTGCATGCGGAAAAGTGGCAAGAATTGGGCGTCATTCAATTTTAATTTTCCTTGGTGCAGAAAGGCAACTGGAATGACACCTCCTGGAGCCCCAGTTCACAGCAATGGCTGCAGGAGCGGAAGGGATTACTGCTCCAGTGACATACACCATCAGGTGTTCATGCATACATATATCAATATATGGATTCTGAAAACAATGAGAGAAAAAATAGAAACGATTCTTAAATAAAACGTATTCTTTCCCATGTCAAAATGAAAATTGTAGGGTTTTTGCATTATTCCAAGCTTCCTTTAGTCTTGGCTGTCACCTCTCCTTGCTGCTGGCCCCACGGGCCCCACCTGGGCACTGTGGCTCTTCCCTCTGGAACTGCAGGGTTCACACTCGGGGAGCACCCGAAAGCTCAGTCCCATCCCGGGAGACACCCCCTGACAACCTCATGTGCTTCAGGGGTTTATTTTAGAACACACTCCCGTGGATTTTGGCCGTTCAGGGATGTAGCCTCACCCCCTGCACACGGAGGATGACAGCAGCCCACCAAACCCACCAGCACCCTCCTCTCTCCCTGCAGACCCCCGGGAAGCAGGGGATGAGCTCGGCACGGGAGGGGGATGTTCCACACTGGGGTTTGCCCCTTCGCTCCGAGGGAAGGGGCACAAAGAGCCTCCTGTGGGGCAGAAAAACTGGGGATTCCTCCTCCTGAGAGGCTGGAAGCAGAAAAGGAAGAAAGGATGTGCTGACACAGACTCCAGTACGTGCATCATCTACCTCTTCAATGTAATTCACCACTCACATCTAACCAAAGATATTATCACTGACTGAAATGAAACTCTGCTCATATTTGTATCTGACAAATACATTTTTGACATTTTCATTTAACCTGACAATTGCAATTATAGCAGCATCCCCATCACTACGCTAGTACTCTACTCATCTCTGCAGCTCAAGGGAAAAATATCAAGCATAAAACGTAGCTGACACTAATAAAAATGTTTTATGCCACTTTACAACTGCTGCTAAATCTCCAGTTGATGTGGTCTTCAGTTCCTCGTAAGTCACCCAGGACTTAGCAGAGAACAAATATGTACTGGTACATTTAGATTTATTTATTTCACCTATCTTTTCTAGAGAGATTCCGACAGATACTTAAGGAGAATCCACAGCATGAACAAAAATAATTTCATTTTCTTCAGTTTGAAGACATAAGCCCTGCTCCAACTTTAGGTCTGTGTCTCTGGGCTCTCCCTCTCTGTGGTTTCAGCCTCGGGTCACGCTCCTGAGGAAGGACGGGCAGGAGGTCCCTTCCCCACAGAAGCTCTGGAGTTCTGTGCTCCCAGATTCAGTGAGAAAGCAACAAGATCTATGTGCTGACAGGAAGAAAAAATAACCCTGTTTCGCGCTTATGACTCACTGCTGCTGAACATACCGAGAGACAGAGCGCCTGGGGATGGAGAGGAAAGTATAGAAGAAATTTTAGCATAAAAAAAAAATATCTTGCTTTTCACTAAAAGGCTCATACCCGCCATAAAACACAGTACTGTTAACATATCAAAGTGCTGCTCAGGCAGTTGCTTTGAATTCATGAGCAGCATGACCTTTGTTGTCGTGTTGGGACCCAAGGTGCAGGGGGCTGGGGGTTACCTTCCAGGTTCATGCCAGCCTGCAGGCACTTGCGGTACCGGCACGCGGGGCAGTTCTTCCGCCGAATCTTGTCGATGATGCAGTCGTTCCTCCCTGCACACAGGTAGTTGTGCTGCCCTGTGTTCACAACGACACACAAAGGGACCGTAAGAGAGCAAGCAGCAATGGCAGCAGCACGTTACATCGTCCACTCTTTCAGTAATGTTAAGAATTACTTCGTTTCTGGCAAAAATAAGATCAATATCTATATGATTTCATATATCTATACACTGAAAAGACTTCCCACATTTCGACACCAAAGCCAATAAATTTAGGAAGAAATCCTATTTTCTATTTGTTAACATCAGGCAAATTCTATTTTTACAACTACTTTTCTCTTCCATTCCTCAGAGCTGTTTTCTGTGGCATGTTTCTGATTTCCCTAGTTCCACAGGAGATGTCAATAACGCTCCTAAACACAGCCTGAAGGTATAAATGTCAGCATTTCTGCACACACACAGCCGTGTCACACACATACACTTCCTTCGTTCTGGAAGTCATGAAACCTCTTCTTGTTTAACTCAGAGTCCAAACTGGACAAACCAAGTTATTTGACACTTTTATGGACTCAGAGATTTTGAACAAAACTGACCCTAGAAATATGGGAACTGGAGCTACATAAATTACAATAAGTGTATTCCTTAACTCTTCAGGGCAAAACAAGAGAAGAGTCGCATCTATTCTTAATTATTTGAATAATTGTCTCAAGATAACTTAAGTGAAAGCTATTGCTAAAAGATACTTCCTTCTCTCAGACAGGGATCAAAGCCCACAAGTTTCTTTGGAGAGTAGAAAGCTGCCACCTCAGCTTTTACACTGTATTTCCAAGTTTTGATACTACAATAGCAAGAGAAACAAATGTATTTTCCAAATACTGAGTTATTGATCTGTGTAGGAACAGGTGCCTGGCAGCCAGTAATAAAAACAATATTGCAGAAACAACGTATTTTCACATGTGTTCCTAATAAGAAAAATACCCACAAAAGACAAAAGTAAATTATTTGTTCCTTAAAGTGAATACTAGAATTTACAGATCCTGGAAAAGTTCCTGAAAACATCCACACTATCTAATCTGAAGGATTAAGGTTAAAATAATCCATGGCACAATAAAAACAAAAGCAGAGGTGAGCCTTGAGCAATTTATTGCAATTTTTCATCTCCCAGCCTGCTTCCATGTGTACCAGGAATACGGGAGATAAGACACAGCAAGTCACACACTGCTCTAAAGGAGTTACTGCATTGACTTCTTCAGGTATCAATACCTTCCTGACTTAAGCTTGAGGATGGGCAAAGCATCACTATGACACCTATTCAGCTGCCATATACTGCTTCTTCTGAGGGATATCCAGTGACCTCATTTTTACGTGGAAATCATTATCTTTAGCAAAAAAATGGTCATCTGATTCTCTGATTCACTTCAAAATACTCAGTAACTGCATGAAGAAGACACGAGGCAGGAAACCCGGTGAGGACAGAACTCAGGATGACATCATTCCAGACTCGAGGCATCACTCTTCCTGTCAGAGACGCTGTGAATGCCCTTGTATTATCAATATATTATCAATATATTATCAATATATTCTTCTGCATCTCCTGGCACTGGGGCGAGGGGCAGACACTGAGCTCCAGCCCAGATCGTTACACAAGGGCTCCTGATGAGCCCCAGGAGCATTCAGCCACACTCACTACAGATTCACAGTTAGTTTTCCACCACCTCTATTTTCCAGAGTGATTTTCTTCCTGCGATCAGAGAGAAACCTCAGTGATCCAAACCCACATCCACGCTCCTGTTACCCAGTTACCCCTGCAAGGAACACACACGGACACGGATGGAATTTACCCAATATGGCTTGTAGGAAAAGTTGTAAAACTATCATAACGTCATACACAACAGATTTATCAAGTTTCATGTAGTTTTATACACAAAACAGCAAACACTGAACTTGAAAATCACAAACTTTACAAATGTAATGCACACAGACAAGTATCTGTATATAAATACGACAACTAAACAAAAACAACACTGAAAGACAATGAAAGAAACAAAAAGGCAAGACAACAATACACCCTTTTACACTGTGAGTGAATGGGAGCATTTTACAAATGTAAATGGCATCTCTGCTTCAGATAGGACACCATTATCAACAGGATTTACTGTGAAAGATCAGTGATAGAATGGATGGGGTTTTCCAGCAGGATGCTAGCAAAACCATGGATTAGAGTAAGACTAAATAGACTGGGTTTGAACATGGGTGATACCTATGTGGATTTCATACTTGTACACGGTGAATTCACAGGAACATGCCTCACCTTCCACAGCTCTTTTGAAGAAGACTTTGCAGCTGCCGCAAGTAAGAACTCCATAATGACACCCCGAGGCCTCGTCCGAGCAAACAAGACAAAGCTTGGGAGGTGGTCCCGTAGTTGCTGAGGTTGTGGATGGAGAAGAGCTTACATCTGATCTCATTCCGGGGCTAAAAATAAAGCATAAAACCACTAATTAATCAAGATCTACAGCACACTGCCATGTCCCCCATGCCCTTCCCTCCAACAGGGCGCCGCTCTGCACAGAGTCCAACAGGCTCTGAACTAGCCCAGGAATTCTGCAAAGCTGTGTGGGTTTTTCACCAGGTCACAATTGCTTCCCTGACACAGCCCTGATGCCAAGTTTCTTGCACAATTATCCCAGCCTTTAAAACTGACTCTTCAAACACGTGCTCGTTCCATATTGTTTTCATTCCTGCCACATTCCCTGCAGCCGGCACCGAGTCCCACAAGAGCTTCCTTCTCACCAGCACCACACAGGTCTCTACTGGGATACCACTGTGCAAGAAGCTGTGCAAATTAAGCCATATATCGATACATATTTACAGTAATAAACGATAATTTCACTCCAGCATTTCAGGAAAAAAATATCTATTCCTAATGTCAGGATCTGGTTTTCCTATGTAAACACAGAGGCCATCTACAAATGAAGGGTTTGCTCTTGAGCACAGGACAATAAACAATTATTGTAATCAACTTCGAGCTCCTTCTAATCGTTGGGGCTGAGCCCACGGAGGCTGTGCCCCCGTTCAGAGCCTGACACGGTCAGCTCGTGTGAATGACACAGCCCCAGCCCGACGCCGGGCCCGGCCAAGGCTGCCTCGACGCCTCCCGGGACCCGAGGGACCCGAGGCACATCCAGAACCCCCTGAAAACCAGAGCCTGCGATGAGCTGGGGAGAGGGTGCCCTGTGCCTAAGGCAGAGCAGAGAGGGCGGAGCAGGAAAGTAAACCAGAGAAGATGCTGGAAGAGCCGTGGAAGGAGGAGAGAAGAGTAAGACCAGAACCAGGGTGGTGTAAAGGCTTCCAAAGGAAAGGCTCACAGTGGGAATGAGATAGGATGAGTCAACCTTGAGCAAAGTGGAGAAAAAAAACCACCCAGGGAAAAACACTTCTTTCCAGAACTTGGAAAAAAACTCAATTCTGTCACCTTGCTCCTTTGGGTTCAGAAAATATTTGTGAAATGCTGCAATGCTTCTTCTACTCTGTTACTCTCCAGAGAGCTAACACCCATCATTCCCCAGTCTGTCAACTAAAGTGGCCGTCACCCATAGTTTATGATCCATATGATGGCTTTTCTGTGTTTTCTAATTAATTTGTCTTCTTCTAAAGAGCCGAAAGCTATAATAAAATATTAAGGTTGCACAATCCAGCACTCAAGCTGGGAGTAATGGCAGCACGTACTCCAGCCCAGGCCCATTTATCTGACGTCCTTAGGAACACGCATCGATACACGCTCATCCCCACTTCCCCAAAGCCCGTCTGCCTCCCTGGGAGCAGCGGGGCTCCAGGAGTGAGCCTGTAGCCTTGGAAGCTGCCGTTCCAAGCTCCTACTCCTCGACTGAACACCCGGCTCCAGACCCAGCAGATCCTTTGAGGAAGGAGACCCCACAGAGCCCCAGAGCCGCTCTGGGCCCAGTGACACCCAGCTCCTTCCCCACCATGGGAACTGGTGCCCATGTCCAACACCGGTCCCGGGCTGGGCACTCCCGGGACAGGGCTGCTTCCCACCAGGATTCCAGCAGGAACCCAGAGAGAGGGGGGCAAACCCCAAGCCTGAGAACCCCTACGTGGTTCTTTGCTCTCTCACAGCCTTCCTCTCTGACCACACAAGTGCTTTTGACCACAAGGCTCTGCTTCCCCCCACGCGATACCTCCAGTACGTTATTCTGCTGGGTAGTTTGGGTTGGGTTTTTGTTGGTTTGTTTTTTCATTTTTCCCCCCAACTTACTGATCTATTTGGAAAAAGCAATTAAATTGTTTTGTCACTTTGTAGTGTCATATGCAAAAAAACTACCTCAAAACAAACAAACAAACAAACAAATATAGCCTGTGAGCCTGCGATTTTACCTAAGGAATATATAACTTGAGAACTTCAATTCATTAAAATGATTAAACCCAGAAAAAGATGGAAACATCTTTCTATGCATAGTTTTGAAGACAGCTAATTCAGCTACAAAAATTAAACCCTATACCTTTCGAATTTCTGACAAAAGCATTCCCAAGGAAACAATCATCATCTGTCACAGAAACTACAGCAGCGCCAAACAGATTCCACTGAAACTTTTCAATCACCTTTAATTTTTAAACAGGGCTCATTTGCTGTACTAGTGCTGCAGAAAATGTAATATGAGAAAGAAAACAGATGATCTGACTTACAAAACTAAAAATAAATTATTACATTGATTAATAAAGCAGTAGCCAGCAATCTAATCTGGGCTCCTGGCATATCTTTTCAAGCCCAGCTCTATCAGATAAGGCCAATATTTACTAACGGCGTGGAGCGCTGCCAGACACGGCCCCAGCTTCTGTAAAACACTGTTTTCTTGCCTGAAACAGGGAGCAGGAGGGATCACTGTGCTGCTGGGCTCCTGCAAGAGCTACAGCAAACCGGCTGGAGGCTTAATGTAAGTCTTTCACCTATAAAGTTATATGCAGCAAAAGACAAACAACCACTTCCTAAGGAAGAGGCGAGGGAGGGAAGCCAACGCTCCGAGATAATGTAATAGTAAAACAGTTACTGTTCAGTTATTTGCAGATACGTTTTTAAATTCAACAAACCTCTAATATACTATGATTCTTATCTAAAGAAAAGAAAAAGTCAAGAAGCACAGATGAGAGAGGAAAAAACTTCAAATTTTAAGGGTTCCAAATTTGTGAGGACTTTTGGGAGGGCAAGGTGTTACTAGTGCTGAGCTCCATTCCCACGTACTTTCAGAAACTATTTATATATAAACTAATTTTATTCATTTGTGTAGATAGATGTATTGTTTCCAGTCAAGGAAACATACGGGGGTAGAATGGAAAGAGGTGAAGAAGATGCAGCCACAGTAGGGTGCTCTGCAGAATTCGAGTTGTTTAACTAAAGCCATTTCTGGGTTAATCATTCACTGGAGATTTTCAACCTGGGCTCAAGGTTCAAACCTTAATAAGCCGGGTGTGGTAATGCTTATGGGGGTGTGAAGTTCTCCCTTCTTGGGGTCCCCATCCACCACCGGTCACGTCGTCCTCCCATGGTGGCAATGGCCATGGACCGAGTGAGCCAGTCCCCCCAGTCTCCCCAGTGCCAGCAGTTCCAGTGGGAGCCCAGGGATGGGGGGACCAGCATTGAGCCCTACGACCCACCACAAACTGCTCTCAGAGGATGGACTCGTGGTCTTAAAAATCCCTAAACAATATGATGGTTCTAAGATGTGGCAGATCCTTATTCCCTGCTCTGAGGAAACCCTCCTCCAGCCCAGTCCTTCATCACTGGCAGAAACATTCACTTCCTCTTTCTGCTTTCTTCTGTCCTTTCCCTGGAGCTCTCCATCCTCCACCCCACAGCCCAGCACACACACACTCCCCCGTGTCCTACTGACACCGTAACGGCATTGAAACAATATACCACCTTCCTGCTACTTAACGTTAGTAAAAAAAATAATTCTCTAGTGCAATAATGAGGAGATGAAATACTCTCAACACTGAACATGACCAGTCCTTCACAGCCCACAGCTGACAGCCCGTCTCCAGCGAAGGAAGGCTCAGGGCACTCAGCCTCATCGATTTTGCCCAAGGCCATGCCCGGCCCCAGTGCTCTTCTGCTGACGGGGAAACTCGTTTTTTAAAATGCAAACTAAATCAGCACCAATGGCAATTTAGACACGTGCAGCGAGAGGAGAACTTGGTCAATAATTTAAAAACTATCTGCATTTAAGGAAAAGAGCTGCAAGGCACAGGAGAAGCATCTTGGGAGACCTGGGGGCTGTTGGGCAAAGAAGCAGCTGAGCAATTTCTATCTTTTAAAAAAAAAAGTCTACCCTGAAGAAAAGTTCAGGGGAAATGCATAATACAGGGTTTTTTCAGCCATACAGACAGCTCAGTTATTCCCTGGTGCAATTATAAATTACAAAAACAACAATTGCAACTGGCTCCTGAAAATCTGTAAGAAAATACGGTACATGCCCAAGTGCCAGCCCCGGGGAAGGGCTGGAAGAAACGGCTCAGAACTTGACTGTATTTACTGGGACCAGTCTTTTGATCAGACGAATTGTTTTGCTCCAGCTTCTACCTCCCCCACGGGAGCTGCATTCCCTCATTCCCACCCTCACTCCTGCTTCTCCAGCGCCCGTCACCTCGGTGTCCCACCGCCCCCTCTGCAGCGCCAGGGACTCTGCGCCAGCAGGATCCCCAAATAACAGCAAAGGAACCATTTTCAATGTCATTGCCATCAGGGCCTCCTTCTTATCTTCCAGCAATGAGAACAATGTAAACAACTCAGCTGCATACACCAACTGATTACATTTTTTGAATTGCTTACTTATTTCTTTATTGACTAGAGAAACCACTAATTATTTTTTATACGCTCTTTGGCCAGAAAGGAGCTTTTGGTTCAAGTAGGAAAAAAAAAAAATTAAAATGAGGCTCTTGACACTATACTTACCATTGCAATATGAAAATAAAAGTATATTTGCCAATTGAAAATAATTTCAAAAATGCATTTTGCTGAGAATGAGAGCCAGGCTTCCAGAGTGTCACCCCTCTGCCCCCCCCCCCGCCCCCCCCCAATAACTCCAAATATCTTCACAACAGGCAGGTTCTGCATAAACTTTTCTTTCCCCTTTTGTACTTAAACCAGAACTGAATTGCTTGGGTAGAAGTGCAGATCTTCACGACAAGGATGTTCCCTGTGATACCATAATCAATTAAAATTTTACCAAGGACTGCAGTATTTACCAAAGCTTGGGACTAAGAGCATCCAGTGCCAGTGTTTTACTGAACACTGTTCCCTTTATCAGACACCCCGAGAAACGCCGTGCCGTGACTTGAGCCACAGGAAGCCTGGTTTGGAAGGAAGGGGTTTGTGCAGAGGCTGCGCCACGGCCCCGGTCACTCCTGCTCTGTGGGTACAGGGATCCTGGCAGAGAAACACCTTATTGTACAACCAGACCCACAGGTACCATCGGCCTCCGCCTGACACAGTCCCTGCACCAGGATGTATTTTATCTGTAACTTACAGTGGAGACCTGGGACTCCAAGGCACAGAAAAAATCCGAATGAGACACACCTAAAGCAGCAAAGTCTCGTAATTCACCTCTCTCTCTGCAGAACAACACCCATTTCACCACCCCCCCAACACAACTGGGGAAAACTGTACGATTCATTGTTTTGTGTAAAGTTGCCTCAAATACCCTAAATGTTTTGGCTTCTGTTTCCAAGGGCTCAGGTAGATCACAAGGACATTGACCAAAGGGCCAAGACTTTCAGAAAAAAAAAAAAAGGGACTTCAGCTCACAGCGAGAAAAGACTGCACACATCCTGTTATGAAAAGATTTTATGTATAAAAATACACTTATTGTTGGCAAACAAAATTAATTGAAATTTCTACATCTCCTGTAAGTATCGTTGTACAGAACCAGTCAAACCTGATGCTGGTGAGGTTTTGGTGAGTCTAGAGGTCCTGAAGACGGAGTGCCAACCTCAGCTCTGTTCTACCTGAGGGTATGAAGAACTAGTATTTCCTTAGAAAACCCAATACTGAGAAGCATTGACTGTGTAGGATGTGCTACTACCTCCTCCTCCTCCTCCTCCTCCTCTTCCTCCTCCATCCCAAGCCCAGGAGCTCTCTGCTGCTGGCAGGAGCACAGGGAGCATCAGAGCAGCACCAGGGCAGCCTGAGGCTGCTGGAGAGGGGATGGCAGCCCCAACATGGGGACATCACACACACCCCCCCCCAACACCACGGGCTGGGGGTACTATCTGCCCCTCAGGAGCAGCATAGGGAGTGATTTCAGGTGTTTAGCCGAGAGTCCATGACACACGTGGGTTGTGAGAAGAGGCTTCACGGGGAACCAGTGTCCCTCCTGTTGGGCAGCGGCAGCAGGGACCGCCATTCCGAGTGCCAGCACTTCATTTCCCATAAATTATACCCTATTAAATACAAACCCCAAGAGTGCAGGCGAATACCAACAGCACGTTAACAGAATAAAAACGTGCAGGGATTCCCGACAGCGCCAGGGAAGCAACACCCCCCACCCCACCCCCCCGCATGAAGCATCTTGCCCGGAGCCCGTGGGACATTTACCCCATTCCCACAAGGAAAAGCATCCTGCCCCCGGCGCCTCGGGGCCGCCTCCAGCACCCGGTGGCCACCAGGAGCCCCAGAGCCCTGGCCCAAAGCCACCCCCGCTCCGAAATGGCGTCCGCTCCCATTTTAGAGCTCACCCAGGAGTGAGAAACACAGACACTCACACACAGACACACCAACACCCCCCACACCCCCACTTCTCTTCCCCCCCCTCTGGATACTCTCCAGAACATAAAGGTTTCAAGGGCACAGGCAAAGCTTTCTTGGAATGGATAAATGGTAATTGATGTTGCAGCTGCAACCTTAGCTAGAGCTCCTGGGATTTCAAATGTACTACAGCCCTCAAGTATTTATGACCAGAATATGATAATTAAATTATACGTTCTAAACTTTTACATTTATTACAGTACTCCAGTAAAGCAGCCAAAAAGTTTTACCTTCAAGGGTAGGACAATTCCTATATGAATTAATTTATATATATTTTTCCAAAGGTTTTTGTTTTTTTTTCCTAATTTCACCGTGCATCCCTGCTCCCTTAAATAAAGAGGCAACAGGAAAAAGTCATGGCGAAAGATGGAAGCCAGGATCTTTATATTTAAATAAAAACATTATATAAAAATATGGAATCAAGTCATCCTGGGCCATCCTAGTCACGCTTTGCTGGATAACAAAATGTGCCTTTGATCTGCATCTCTCTGTGGTGATGGATCATTGAAAAGCTTGACTCCCAAGCGCCCGGTCTCGCTGACACACGCGGCTCTTCCCGCACGCCGACAGCCCGGGCACTGGCAAGCCAAGGAGCACAGAGACCCTCACTGGGAGGGTGCGTAAGGAGAAGAAAGCTCAAAAATCTAACCAGAATTAGACTTGCAATTTTTCCCCCTCATTTTAAGCACAGTCCATGACATTGTTCCTTGTCTATCCCATCTCTGAAGGCATCAAGTGCAGTTTCTGCCGGCAGCAGCTCCCGAGGAGGGTTTTACCTGTGAGACACCATCCTGGGAACAGTCCCTCAGATTCCTGACCCTCTCCATCTAACCAAGAGCCAACGTACCCACCAACAAGTTCCCATCTTAACACAGCTCCTTTAACGTAGGGATTTGGTGGCTGCCACACTGAATTCACCGCGACAGCACAGAGATTTCAGTCCTTGTCAGAGCCTCCATCAGCCCAGGGCTACTCCAGCTCAGCCTACACCGGCACCTATCGGAAAAGCATTTAACTCCTGCAAAAGACGGGGTGACACAGCCCCTAGTGACATGGCTTAGTGATGGGGTTTTTTATCAGAGTTAGGCTGATGGTTGGACTTGATGATCTTAAAGGTCCCTTCTAACCTGGACAATTCTATGAAATGAGCAATACCCTTATCACAGCTCCCTTGCTAATGTGGTACCAGAGGAACTGAGCTGAGAATACGGAGCGGGGTTTGCTCCATGCCTGAGCTCAGCCCCACGGGGAGCCCCTGGGGGTCCCAGCGCCACAGCCCCCACTGCTCGGAGCCAGGGGGCTCCCCCATGACTCTGGGGGACAGGGAAAAACACACACGGCTGTAAGAAACACAGTGAAAGATTAAACCGAACTGCAACAGTCACACAACTGGGATTTTAAAAGCTGCAGGAAAATACTTGCACGGTCAAATTGAGTCATAAAGCTATAAATAAATTTAGACTGGTAATTAAAAAGTTCTATTCTGCTATTTTGAAAAATAATCAAGACTCTTTTGCTGCCAGCAGAACCCTCCAACACCAACCCAGACACCGACTTTTATGAATACGTATGCACAGGCTGATTCAACACCACTTGTGCAGAGCTATTTTCTACTTTACCAAACAAAACAACAATTTGCAAGAAATAAAAATCAATAAACACAAATAAGAAAGTAGAATCAAAACCGTAACTTGGAGGAGGAGGAAGAACAGGAGGAGGGAAAGATGGAAACGGGGCAAGAGAAGCAGAAAGGAAATTTTCTTCCTTAATTCTTTCGACAGCTTCAAGGAAGCTCCGGTTAAAAGGGGAACCGATACGAGAAGAAAGTCAAGATGGTAAATTCTTCAGGGCACAAACGGCCTGTACGAGGCCTTGCACAATCTGTCTTTACCCCTGGCATAGGCCTTCACACTTTTTTGTCAATGGAAATAATATATTTACATGTGGAGTAGCTTATTATGGAATATTAACCAGCGTGTTGCATTCTGGGCTGTGCTTCAGTGGGAATCTATGGAGGAGCGGGACGGGGATTTGCGCCAATTTTAGGTTTTGGCCTCGGTCCATTTGGTGTGGATCCAGAATGACTTGGTCGACTGTTGAGTCATAGGTTGGTTCAATTGACATTATTTTACATTTGACTAGTTATTGTTCTTTAAACTTTGAACAGGAGTCCAGAAGCTCAAAAAACAGCAGTGAACCAAAAAAAAAAAAGAGGCCAATCGCAGAGTTTAAACAAGGTCCTTAAAGAAGAAACATACTCTCCTTAAATGACATCTACTTTTAGCAGAGACGACACAATTAAAAAAAATATGTTATATTACCAAGGATCCGAAACACACAACATTAACTTCCAAATTACCAAAGTAGTTCTGAGACACCCCCTCCTCCAGTAACACGGAGGGGGGCAGAGAAGCAAAACCTTTGCCCCTCCAAAGCCTCCAGGGGCACGAGCACTGTGTTTGTAACGGGGACAAAGTAAAACTCTCCTGAACAGCCGTGGTGACTGCACACCGGGAGCTCGCTTCAGCCGAGACTCGGCCTAAGCCTGGGGGAAAACAAGTAATTTAAACCCCAAAGTTCACTGTTTCAGTCCTGCAGACAGACTTCTGCTCGGGAGCAGAGCAGCCCAAGGATACCACGTGTTTATAGACACGGGTGTGTTTCAGAGGGATGGGGTCGGAATGGACTCGTTCCACAGAAGCACTGCGTTTAACAACTGACCTTTCCCGGGAAGGTTTACTCCTTGTTTCCAACATGTCTCCTTGACTCATTTTTTCCCCGCTCCGTTTTACCCCGATTTCAGACAGCAGCTATGTTTGCAGCAGGTTACCCCCGCCCCGTGAGGGAAATTCAGTTATTTATATCTGCCTGTTCTGAGAAGAGTGATCAGCAGGCACGGAGAGGAGCAGGCCGAGCCTGGGCTGTCCCTAACGGAGGAGCACAGCGAGGAGACCTGTGGGGGCTTTGTGGCAATTACCCAGCAAGGAGGGAATCGGCTTCCTCACAACTTCCAAGAGCATGAAAAAGAAATAAAAAACCGATAAAAACATCATATATGGGTACTTTCCTCGAAGACAAAACCACTTCTGAGGATTTTGAGATCTCAGTCGCAGAGGAGGATGATTGCAAGATGTTCTTCTCGGTGCTAAAGGCCAGAATAGAGATTCAGCACCAACTTAGTGTTAAGGATTGTGTAAGGAGCTGCGGGGATTGTGTTCCCCATTTAGTCATGAGCAGTAACTTCCCCTCAAAGGGCAAAGATTCTTTTTCACCACAGTGGGCAGAGAACAGGAATTCTTTTGCAGGCATGACAGGGAGCAAATTCAAAAATCTTGGCGATGTAAAAACGATCAAGTTGCCGAAGGAGGAAAGCCCTGGTGGCACTCGCTGAGCTCCCCGGGGCGAGGGCCGAGACCTCCCACTCCCTGCCCTGCCAAAGGGCTCCCTGTCATGTTCTATGTTTAGTTTTTGGTGCATTTCATCCTTCACATCCAGACCTGTCTAAAAGGTATTCTCCAAAGTCTCATAAGTGCTTTCAATGCCCTTAAGAACCCAATTTCATTTCATTTTCCCCAGCCTCTAACGCATCTGATGCACAGAATCCACACAAACCCTCCCAGCCCCACACGTGAATGGGAAGAAAAGCCCATAATAGGTTTGTTTATTGACATAAAACCAGCCACCTAAACTTGTGTAATATTTTCAGGAGGACAGGCAAGGAGTGCTCCCACAGACCTGTAAGATATGTACAGCTACTGTATGTAATTTTTGTGGTGCTTTTAAGTCAATGTTATTGAATTATCTAGTAGAGTGCTATAATTACTTTTGTCAACACTGTTAAGCAATTAGAGATACAATTTCTGCTATAACATGCACACGCAGGAGGTTATTATCTGCTTTTATTTCCACTTGGCATCTGTGTCACACACTCAGGTCTATCAACATGTTTCATCACAACCTCGTTTCATGCTCCCGGACTTTACAAGCACTTCTTGTCTTGGGGTTTTTTTCTTCCCCGTGATACTTTCAGACCTTTCCTTCTTTCTCTCTCCTGGATTTCTCCTGTTATTTTACCCCCCTGCCCCTGCCCTCTTCCTCTCCCCTCCCCATCAGCTGAAGGAAGCTCTATTCCTTCCTTGCCCAGCCTCGCAGGGTTTCCTGGCCACATTGTTCATCTCTGCCTCTTTGTGTATTTTCTCTTCCTGAGCAGCGCTGGGAACCCCTCCCAATTAAAACGCCAGCTGTAAACCTCATTAACAGGCTGTTTACCTCCCTCAGAACTATGGGGAAGGTGAGGAGGCAGATAGTGCTGACCCACCTCTCTCCCCACCACCGCTTCTCCCCGGGAGCATCCCCTGCGTCCCCAGGACTGTAACATCCAGCTGGAAACAGTGGGAACTCCAGCATTCCTTCACAAAAGTATTAAAAAACTTTTTGGGGGGGAAACTACATTCTCCTTTCCTGAATTTCAGTGTTAATTACAACTAGATGCAATCTTAGAAAGGTCCTTTTACAACCCATCACTATTTATCATTATCTTTCAGTATCTACACTGATGATTGGGTCACCAGGGTCAGCCCATGGAACAGGTCATGGTATCTCAAACAGAAAATTTCAACTGATTGAGTAAATCTTGAACAGTACCCACAGTCAATGCAGTATATATCGCATTCACATCTGCAGCAAGGTCTTAAGGCACTGCTGTTCAGCTTACAAAGTCCATACTGGTAGGAGGGCTGTGGCATTCCTTACGGAGAAATGGGAAGCTGTTCACTACCAAAATCTGGTAGGAGGCAGAATTCCCTGCAGGACAGATTTTAGGAAAGGCCAGAGATCACTCCACTCAGCACCTGAGGAAAACAGGTATTTAAATCAACTTTTGAAGACTATGTATTAGCCAGCATGTCCTTACTCCCTTACAGAAGTCTAATTATCCAGGCTCTTGATAAAACAGATATTTCAGCTGTTCCTCCTATGTTTCACGAAACCAAACAATATAAAACCACACAAATACTGTGTTTGAGCTGCAGCTGGGAAGGATTTCAAGGCACAGAAGGTGCTGTAAAGACCTGAAAAGAGCATGCAAGAGAGGAAAATCTGGCAAAGCCAAAGACACAGGATAGGGAGGGGAAAAAAAAAAAAAAAGTTGATCTGCCAATTCTTTAAAACATTTCTGTTACCTGTCAGATAACAGTCAATCCATCAATCCTACCTTTTAAAAACATTTACATAAAGCAAAGGGAAAGAAAAAAAAGATCCCCATCAATCAGGCATGACTGAGAAGACCCCACTGCAGTAAAACTTTCATTTACCAAATCCCAGCTTCTCACTCAGAGTCTTGAGCAGTGAGCATGGCAGAAACACAGCCCAGCGCCGACTCCCCAGCACACGCCCTGCAGCCTCAAACGACTGATTTTTAAAATACAACTAAGAACTAACACATCCTAAGAACAAAATTTAAAAAACCCTAAGATTTAGACTCAGACTTATAGTCCAAATTAACTTCACCTAACTTCAGGAACCAAAGGAGGTGCTGATTTTAGAAGTTCTCTACAACGATTGACCTTGTCAATGTGGAGAAACACTGAACAGCAAAGGGCAATTCAAGTCTGGTTTTCCCCCCTCTCGCCTAATGCAGAAAACTGAAGTTTGGATAATTATGCTCTTAAATCTGAGACTTCAGCACGCCTAAATTTAGATGAGATAAACCAACGCCTGAATTTAAATTGATATGAAGGAGTCATCTTCTTAAGCTTTGCATTTTCTTATTTTGGTTGTTGAATGCACAGTCATTTTTATAGAGTTGTTTCCCACCCGATTCTGTTGTTGAAGACAAAAGAACTGATTCTCCAAGGTGTTGAGCTATTGTCACTTCTCAGTGGCTCCCAAAGCCACGGACACCAAGGATTCCCTCGTTCCAGAAGAAAAACAAAGCAAACACCACGAGAGAAATGTAATAATTGTCACTAAACTGATAACACTGAAACAACAAAACCACCAACTTCCATTATTTATGATACTTTTCTGTTTTTTTGGAAGCTGTTCTGTTTCAAAAGGCTTGGAACAGTCACAACTTAAACCATTTTTTCCACTGCAACACTCCATAAAAAAATACCAAAGGAAGCCAAAGGTCTGGAGTCACTGGTCCGGGCTGGAGCTGGCCCGAGCGAGGCCAAGCAGCGAGATAAGGGGCTGGCCCTGTCAAGGAGAGCACGATAAGTGTTTCCCTGGATTGCTTATTCTTGCAGTTTTAATCACAAGTCTTGCGGCATCTGGGATTTTTCCTTTAGCTCCGTTTAAGGGCTTTCAACTGTGAGATCTCCCCCTTCTCAGCAGAGCTGGGCTGGGCTGGCCCTGGGGGTGCTGCTCACAACCCCATCGTGAGCTCGAGCCTCAGACCCTGGTGCTGGTTTGAAGCTTTAAGTGAAAAACTGGGAATCCTGTAAGGAGTTTGGAGGAGGAAAGGCTGTCCAGAGCTCACTGCTAACGCTGCACAAGCCACTCCAGCTCCATGTCGTTAACGAACTGCAAGTGGTTAACGAGCAGAGCGGAGGCAGGTCCGTGGGGCTGCACACACCCCACACATTCCTGCAGGTATTTCCCAAACTCTGTGTGTTCTGGGAACGGAATACGCTGTGTGCCCGAAGCCCTGGAGAGACCAGCCATTGCTGGGCCTGCTGGAGGACTAATTACAGCCTTAATTGCCTCCCCCCGCCCCGTAACACGTGTGCTCCTCGTTAGCCTTCCTCCCCTGAAACTCCAAAGGCACAGGATTAACTCCACTGCTCTCCTAGTTTTCTAAATATCACAGGGGCTGTCACAAACCCAAGGCATTGAACAGACCAGAGAAACCACTAACTAATCTGATGGGATTATGGGAGATGGGAAATGGACTGGGTAATGCTTTAAAGTGTTGAAGTGTTAAAATGGAAAATTAGTACTGAAGAAAACCATTCAAAATACTCAAATCCAGTTTAAACTAAGTATCACCGCTTTCAAAAGCAGCCCTTAAATTCAGTCCTGAATTACAACATGAAGAGAAAGTTTCCATGCACAAGCTTAAAGGAGAGATTCCTCACACCCTTCTTGTGTAAAACAAGCATTTTACTTCGCATTTATTTGAGATAACTGGAAAAGAAGGCAGCTCCTATAATCAATCCTCACTCTTCTAAAAATCTCCACTATTTTGACCCAAGATACAGCATGTTGGGTCCCTTCCTGAGACTTTCTAAGGTCTTATAGCAGCTGGGAAAAGGACGGTGTGTTAATACCCCCAGCCCTGACCCTGCGGCTGAGCTCACCTCTGGGTGTGCAGTCATAGCAGGACCCCTGGAGTGGCCAGAAGCACAATTGCTATTAAAATCCTGAATTACCTGGATGAAGATAATCCTGTTTTAAACAGATATTCACCTATGCCGATCACAGAAAGAGATAAAATTAGGTTGGAAATCAGGTTCCATAGAATAAGTAAGTAAATTAACTGCAAGATACCTGTACTGCTGTTTCAGTTGTGCTGTCCAAGCATCCTCCGATTTCTTCTTGACCTCAAACTACAGGCCAAGAGGAGAGATTATATCTAAAGCTGCTGTTTAAGAAATAATTACTGTAAAGTTCCTCGTGGGAGCAGATTTACTTGTAACATCCAAACAGTCCTAATTTCTTGATACACACACCACGGAGGGAAAGGATGCCATCAAAATACCCTGCCCACACATTTGTCCCAGACTGAAGAAGTCATGAGCTGGAATGAATAATCAACACGTTGTGTTGGTGTCTTTGGAAAAAAAAAAAAATCCTTCTCTGTTGAAGGAGGGGAGCCCCGAGCAGGAGCCTCGTGCTGCAGCTCTCCCGGCAGAAGCGTTTTGTTTTGGAATATGTGAGTGTGTTTGAGGGGGGAAGGAAAGGGACGCGGGAAAGGAAGCCAGCTTCCTGGCAGATCTTGAGCATAATTACACAGGCAAAAAGATCAATTACAGGCATTCATTCAGTCTAATTATTCTCCAGCTTACAGCACAGACATATTTAACTTAGCATTACATAAATTAGATCGCTCAAATATTGGAAGAAATCTTGTCACAACAGCAGGTTGTCCTGGCCAGACGTGTCCCGGTTCCCCTGAGTCGTCTCCCCCGGGGTGCGGGGTGGCTGACACAGCAGAGCAAGCTCTGGGTTGCAGGTACGTGGAAAAGCAGCCATCGGGCACCTTCTGCACACAGGGGCCAGCCTGGAGCCTGCCTCTGCCCCAAACACCCCCTCTGGACCCAGTGAGCTGCCCCGAACGAGTGTCTCAACGGGGAAAGGAAATGAGTGTGAAACTGCCCCACAATTAAAAAAAAAAAAAAAAAAGATTAACTTCAAGGCCAGCCCCTTCTCAGCCCACCATTTGCAAGAGCGTTTCCTGAAGGCTTTAAGCAGAAGTTAAAAGTTTCCTTGCACAAGACCCAGTAGCTGAGTCGCTCTACTATCTCTCCCTAATTTTAATATTTAGGCCAGGAAAGCTGTTTAATTGGAGGAAACAAAATGTTTTGTTTAGTGTTTTCTTTTTTTTTGGTATTTCAAAGGAAAGGAAATGAGCAAGTGAAGAGGCTGAGCCCGAGCTCAGCCCGGGCCGCAGGAGAGCTGGAGGCACTGGCACCCGGCCCATTTACAGTATGGTGTCTACTGGTGTCTGAGCACTGGTAACTGGGGAGGGGATCCACGGAGCCCAACAAGAGCTACGCTTGCTGTTGAGAGGGTAATAATGAAGATGCCCCAACAAGGGGATGCGGTCAAGCTGGATGCCCCAGCACATTCCAGCTCAGCAAACCAGACATTGGATCCAGAAGTACAGGGAGAAGAGGAGATTTGGTTCAAGCTCCGTAGGAGGGGAGGACACAGAAGATGCTGTCCCTGTGCAATGACCAGGTGGCAGCCCCTGAGGGGGTCCCGGGAGCGGGGGATCCATCAGGGATGACCAGCGATGGGTGGAGACGTGGGGCAGGGGCAGAATGAGGGACTCACACGCTGGATAGCCCTTTGGTTACTTGTTATTTGCATTTATGCATGAATCAGAGACGGGAGAAGTTGAATACGCAAAAGTTAAGTTGTCTGAATGCTCAATATAGCTCCAGCTTCCTGAATTAATGGTCACCATAATTTTTAAAATCTTTAGGTTGCTCTTCTACACAGGATGCTCTGTGCCCCTCCGAGTCCTCCCCCCACCACAGCACAAACCACCTACAGCTTGGGGTTTGGGACCATCTCCCCTACCTACCAACTCATCTTCTCCCCTTCCTCTGGCCTCTTTCTCCATGTCACCTTTCCATTCTCCTCAGCCTCCTCCAAACCAATCTATTTTGTCTTGATTTTAAAGTTCTGGCTGATGCACCCCTGGCTCACCCTTCTGAACAGCGGTTTCTTCCATTCTCTGAGCTCCCACCAAAAGGCACATGCCCTGAACCACACACACACTGCTGGGTTTTCAAAGACCTTTGCAATATCCCTTTACATGGACACGTACAACATTTTACGCTTGTCCGCACCTTTGTTTATTTATATGAACTATTTTTATGTCAACAGCTTCCAGAAGGACTAAAATAAAAGCAGCAAACTAAATAAAGCATCCCCCCTCCTGTCTGCAAGAGGCTGGGTGTACACACGGAGTGATCCTGTCTTCATTGTGCCGCCAAGAATAGAAAAAGGAAGCAGAGACTCCTCTAACTCAGAGATCCAAAATAACACCGACCGCGGCAACGTTTAGGGGTGTTACAAAACTACAGTCAGACATTTCATTCACGTTTGGAGATGCAGGATGGTAATAACTGCAGCAACCCCCACCAGCCCTCAGCACCTGGCGAGGTGGGGGGACAGCTGGGGACAGTTACTGAGGACAATGAGAAATCCACCTTTGGAAGAGAAGGTGTGAATTTCTCAGATGCCTTTGGAACCACAACTCCCAGATAAGAAGAGCGAGGGAGGAATTTCTCACAGACACGCTCCCCAGAGCTACCTGTGCTGATGTGCAGGTCTGCAGAGCAGTGAAGTATGGAATTCAAGACACGGGCTGGGGGAGAGAGGGGAATACTGAATTTCACTGAATACACTGATGTAACAGTGAGGAAACAAAACCTGTGCTGGAAGGCACCGTTACAGCCACACAGATTTCACTCGCCTTCGTCGGAGAGGCCGTCTCTGCCGCGGGGGGGTCCTTGGGGACACCAGGGCCACTGTGGCCCAGTGGCTCATTGACACTGCACGGACTGGCCCAGACCCAGTCCCTCCACCACGGCCCCCCCAGCCCCTGCCTGGGGGCTGCCCCTTGCAGGGCACCCACCCCCCCTTTAATCCCTTGCAATTTCCTGTTTACATTTGACCATCTTTTCTGGGATTTTTGTTCCCCGTGCTCAGGCAAGCTTTTCCTTGTGTTAAAGTGTTCATTTTTACTTTATTATTATTATTTTTCAAAATAAATTGAGCTACTTGGAGCTGTCAGTGTGTCACAACATGATAGGGTTCTGGCACTCAGCCTGTTAGCCGCCCTCCGAGCCCTTTTGGGGATTTCTCAGTGTTGCTTCTTTAGATTTTGGCAAGTTTTGCTTTTTAAGACCCACAGCAGAACACCCTCCCGTGACAGTGGCTTCTACCAGCAGGGACACGCACCGTAAGGCTCAGAATGTGTTTCCAGAGCCATGATTTCACCTTCCAATGCCCAGCTGAGGAGTTGTGCCATCTTCACAAAAGCAGAAGCATTACTAATAGCTTTGAGTAGGAAAAGCACGAGTAAAGAAAAAACTCTGTTGAACTGATTTCCCTTTTTTCTTTTTTCAATAAAGAACCTAGAAAGAGGCTCCCTGGTTCAAAAAAAAAAAAAAAAAAAAAAGGCAAACCTCAAATTTGTTCTTAAACAAAGAATGGGCCAAAAGAAAATGCACCTCCCTTGAGGAGGCACCAGGATTAACAGTTTGGGAAATAAACACCTCTGATTGTTGAAATGTTTTGGGTAAAACTTGGAAGTGCACTTTTGCTGTCTTTAGGGCTTCCCTCACTAAGCATGTGTTCTATTTAATTTGTAAATGAGGATGGCAGCCTTGAAACGCTGCACACAGGAAGGCAGAGCTGGTAGCACTTCTAAATGCTTGGAAAGATTCAAAGAGCTAAAAAGCTGCACTTCCTTTAAAGCTCTTCCTCGGTTTCCAGGCTGGGGTCAGCCAGGAATAGAAACCCCAACCCTTCCTCCCTCCCTGTTGGGGTATGGGGGTGTGTGTGTGTGTGTGCGCGTGTGCACACATGTACGTGTGAGCATACGTGTGAGCGCCTGCACCACCAGCTGCCGGCCGGGACACCCCGCTGACACAAACACAGGCTACAGCAATATTGCAGCCTCCTGATCGGTATTTAATAAATCAGACTTTCCAAGCTCTAATTTGTTAAAGGAATCTTTAAAGTGATAAAATAGGTCCAAGGTCATTTGTCAAACCAGTTGCTCTGCTTGGAAAGAAGCTGTCAAATACCCAGCACGACTACGGATGGGATCTTACTAATAGTAACCGCTCTAATAAATAAATAAACAAAAAAGAATGCTCTGCTACACAAAATAAAGAACTCTGGGCAGCTGGATTTTTACAATATTTATATTTTATATGAGGAGTTTCAGCACCAAATTTCCTTTTTATTAAACCATGCCCATAACTTGCAAATAACCTGGCCCTTCATTTGAACAGACTTGTCTGGCTCGGGAAAGGCAATTCGTTACAGAACTCGTTAGATGGGTTTTGTTATAACGAGGGTGTCAGAAGAGCTACCTTGTCAGTTCAGAAAATGGCAGATGCGTGGGGCTCGGGAGGAATACGTCTGCAGGAAGGACAGACTTCTTAAAACGAGGTGCAAATGAAACCAAGGGGCTTTACAGCAGCCCAGGACACAGATGCCACAGAAGAGAAGTGACTCCCTCTGACACCAGGGACACCTTCCCGGGGCCTGGGCTGGGCTGTGAAGAGCAGAAAAAATGCTTTTTCTGAAATATGGACGAAAGCAGCAGCTTTTGTGTAGAGCCAGCATTTGGGGTACAGGAGCTCCTCCCTACCTTGTGCTGCTTCAAATAACAGAGCGCACGTACAATTTCATGTTCATTTTTCTTTTAAACCGTATCAGTATCATTTGGTCAAAGTCAGTAACACAAAGTATTACAAGTCTCCCTTGTCTTCCAAAAAGGGATTACATCATTTAAGAAACTAATGGGCAAAAAAGAAACACTACCATTCTTTACAAATTCAATTTAATCTGTTTGGGAACCTCAGTGAGGTAATGAAAACAAACACAATTTCTTTTCAAGCAAGTACAATTTACAACCTTTCACTTTCTCTTTCTTTATATTTCATTTCATTTTAAACCACTCCTTCTGTAACAAGTATCTCTTCAATATAATAATTTAACATATTCCTAAAATCTAACCCTACTGAGCTAAATGAAAACACAGTAAGTTCCTCTGCTGCAAATAAAGAATTAAGAAGTGGTGCAACCCTTTGGCCTCAGCAGAGTTGTTTGCCCCTGGAATCTACCAGAGGTATCACAGAAACAAACAAACCCAGCAAACTAAAAATAATTCACCAGTATCGCTTCGGAGTTTCCTTATCAAGATCTTAAGACATTTTAAAAGTTAAAATTTGGTAACAGAGCAGTTTCTTGCGTTCATGAGACAACTGTTACACAGAGGTAAGTGTTTCTAATGGCACTTACGGGGAAAAAAAGCTAATTTCTTTAGGCTGTTTTAAACAACCCCCCAGGTTTCAGATGTAACACAGGAGTGTCTGTATCTCCACTTCTTACCACTGGAAACTTCTCCATCTTCTGCTTCTGAGCACCCCCCTTCCCCCAGCCCCAAATCACAAAAAGGCTGGTGTCACCTGTCCCTGATGCTGGGCTGTGTGTCACCTACCGCCAGGGCTGCCACCGCCAGGCTCTGCTCACCCGCCAAACAACAAGCACCAAAGGCCCTAAACCTCTGAGCAGAAAGTCCTGACGTGTGTCTGTCTGCTCTTCCCACTGTCGGTTTCTCTGGAGCACGGGCAGCAGAGCCCCACACACCACTCACTCCCCCACAGCCGGTGTGGGATCATAGAAACAGCTCGGCTGGAGATGGATTTTCAGACTCATCGAGTCCAACCATCAACCCAACACCGACCAAAACCACCACTACGATATTGCTAAGGATAGAGGAAGAAGCCCATGTCCACCCCAAAACTGTCAGAATTTGAGCAAGCTCCTCACTGGGGAGCGATGTCCATCACACCTACTCATACCAGTCCCACCAGCAAGGGTCAGCCTCTGCAGGGCTGCTCCGCAAGGCCACGATTCTCAAGTCTGGGGTGGTTTTAAAAGTCTACAGCCAAGGTGGGCACCCATACTGGACAGATTCCTGCTTGGTGCAAGAACTGTGCCACTTGGCAACACAAACCGCAGCTCAGGGTTCCAGAGCTGCATTTACAGGTACAATGACAGAAGGGGCTGGGTTTGAGGATGACCAGAGGTCCTTCCAGAGGTTGTGCCACTGCAACCGCTTACTGACAGGCAATATACGTCCCTCCCCTGGTTATTAGCTCAGGAACTGGGTGTTTGCACTCCCCAGTGTCCCCACACCCCTGTCCCAAGCATCCTGCCCCACGGCGAGGGCTCCCGCGCTGCCCCCACCACCGTTTCACCCAACTCACCCCTCCAGTTAATCTTCTTTTGGAGTAAAGCTTTTCCCCCTGATTAAAGACCAATTTATAAGACCAATCCAAATTCTGCCATTCAGAAAGAATCCAAATTGGTCACTTCATACACAGGCTGCTATTATTTCAATAAACATCTGTTATCTGACTAAAATTAAACCGTGTAGTCAAACTCCACACCCCTTCACTGATCTCCAGCATACAAAAGCTTTTCCAGACACCAAGTTCAGGATCTGTAATTTCTAAAGCCTTCTTAAACACCTCTTCTCAGATAAGACCATTTTTCTTAAATGTCTTACATTGGCTTATATTCTAATCTACTCCATGTTTTAAGGGAACCAAGATGTTCTTTAAAAAAAAAAAAGTCTAATTATATCTACAAGTACATCATCGTCATACTGGGACAGTGCAATTAATTTTGGAGCAATTCATACATAAGACAAGATAAATAGAAGTTCAACAGGCAAAAAAAAAAAATCAAAGGAGCAAAAACCCAAAAGTTAAACACAAAAAGGAAATAAAAAAGAATGTCTAGGTGATACACAAACTGAAATCAGGACATGAAACTATAAGGTCTGCAAGTAAATAGTCTTTTTTAAGCAAATGTGCACGGACTGCATTCTTGTGTAACAGCTCTACACGTGTGCATGCGACACACGCACGTTTTCAGCACAGATTTATTGAAAACCTTTAGCTGGTGGCTTCGGTAAGTTATTGCTTCAGAAAGGTAACAGAGAAGTCTTAGAAAGAACCAAAAATAAGCAAGAGTAAAAAATACATGGGTGCACAGCAACACATAACGTGCCTATGGAGAAGATGTGTTGATTTAAAATATATTCTTACACCAGTTTACATCCTCTGATCAAATGAAAAGTTAGAGCAAACCTACATTTTCTTTATGATGGCACATTGTAAGTGAATTCATAGACACCTCATTGGTGAGGGAGGGATCACCCCATCCTCCCCTGACAACACAGCCATCTGAGGGTCAGCCTCCTCCAAAGCCACACCGAAACGCCACTTCACGGGGCCAGAGGATGAATTAAAAGCAGTTAAAAACCACTTAGAAGAGTGGCTCTGACTCCAGGAGCCCAGTGGCACGCCAGCTGGCCACGGGCTGGCTCCTGCTTCCAGGGCGATGCTCCACCATGAAGCAATTGCCATTTGCAGGGCTGACGTGTCCCGGCAGCGCTCCCCTGCCCCACGGGGCCACACCAGACCCTGTTGCCACATTATGATGAACGATCACACACACCAGACGAGCAGGTTCCCCCAGCAATGACAACGAAAATAAACTGCATCAGCTGCTCTCTTCTGTCACAGGCACCCGGTCCTGGCGCAGCAGGGACGGGCAGAGCAGAGCAGCCCTTCTGGAGCCCGGCAACAAAAATCACCAGGAGCTCCAGAACTTCACACTTGTGCCCTCAAAAGCAGCTTCGGGGGGCCCAGGAAGGCCTGGTTTAGAGACACATAATGTGTGGATTAAGAGACCTCACAGATGTGATTAAGCCAAGAGCAAGGCCAGACACACATATACCCCCAGCAGCACGGTCCCTTCTGGACCTCCAGCCGGGATGGAAGAGACTTAACAAACTCCTCTCCCATCACACCCAATTCACCCAGTTGGAAAGCAGCCGTGTTCCAGCTGGAGGATTCTCACCTAAAACCTGAACTCACTTTTCTAAAAATCTCACAAAATTCCTAACCACAGCCATCCTGTTTTCATGCCCCTTTCACCCCAGAGATGCAGCCAAGCCACTGCCTACTCATGAACAAAAAGGTCACCCACCTTCAAACCCCTCCTCGCAATGAGAGCCCCCAGGGGAAGGGGGTACTCGGTGTCAGAGGCAGGAACTCAGACACAAAAACCCCAGCACACCCCCAGCACCCCACAGCCCAAGTCTCTCAGACACAACAAGCCCAAAGTCCCCGAGGCAGCCCGAAGCCCATCAAAACAGATCTTGCAGAAATGGACAAATAGAGGACTTTTCCCAGTTTCCTTAAGAGGCTGATAACCAAAGTCTCCGATCTCAGCTCAAGAACAACAACAAAAAAGGAAAAATCAAGCCACAAAGCTACAGAACAATTTCCATTATTTGCCAATTTCAATAAACTGCATGGTGGACGGATATTCAATTATTGGCTCGTTCCTGGCAGTACATGGAGTTACCCCATTTCCACAGGGAGTATTTTGAGGCAAACTACTCATTTCTGACCCGATTTCTTTTTTAAAAGGCAAACTAGCACCCTGAGCAGTATTTACTTCCTTAAAACCTATTGTTACATAAATAAAAGCAACCAGAAACATGAAATATCTGAATAAAGCAACAGAAGAGTAAGTTGTGCCCTGCTGCTCAGAAGTTTCATATTAAATTTGTGTGACCATGATGTGTAAATACGATCACGATCTCCAGCTGGTCTCTGACACACAGTAACTGTACAAACCTATTACGAATAGCATGAAGAATGTATTACTGTAAAATCTAATATAGAATTCAGTTTCTAAACTAAATTACAGTAGCAATGAACTGAATTCAAGAAAGACATTATTGTTACTATTTTGGAAATCCTTCCCCAACTGCAGTTTTGCCTTTGCAATCTCAGGGCAGTTGAGATCTTTGATCAAAAAAGTGGGTGCAGGGTATAACATTGCATCACCTCAACAACAGATTAGCAGCTTTTGGATATTAATTTTCAACAGCTCATTGGATATTAATTTTCAACAGCTCGTTGGATATTAATTTTCAAATTGCACCAGAATTATAATTTTCTAGGAAGATTTAACATCGACTGAGAGCTCCATGGGTACGTATGGAACACAGGGCTTTAATTACAATCAATTGATACAGCCAACCTTAAGACTGCAGTTGGCTGGCACAGAAATACACTCTACAAGGAGATGTCAAGATGGCTTCTGAAGAGCACCACCTCCTCCAGAAATCCACACAATCATAGTCATTATTGATTTAAGGGCCCGTTATTATAAAACTCTACACGATACCCTGGATAAGCAACACCGTGCCCTGGTGTCCAAAGGGAAGTCTCCCACAGCAGCAGCTGCCACCCCTGCATTATGGAACCAGTGACACCCTGGTGCCAGAGCTGGTGGGGCTGCCCCCATCCCTCACCCTGCTGGGGACACGCCAACCCCCTTCTGCAGAAGGGGAAGGGAGGTGCTCTCGCCAAGGCACGTACAGTTCTATTCCCAGCAATACACCCCATACCCCGCTCGCGGGAAGACCCTGCTTCAGGCAGGAGAACAGTCCTGGCCGCCAGCATCCCGGTGGAGGTGAGAGCCAGCTGAGTCAGGTAAGGAGGCAGGATGTGCACAACGTCACACCTCTGCAGTGAGGGCGAGGTAAGAAGAAAAAACTCTGGAAGAAACACAGTAATTGCACTGAATTGTTTTCCCAGCCCAACAGAGCACTTCTGGAAGCCCCATTATTCACCCCCTCGTAACCACCATCACTCAAGGTGCTGGACATGTTGTGTGGGGCAGAACCCGCACCTTCCTGTACCCCGGAGCAAAGGCAGCTGGAGCTGCACCCCCCCAGTCTTTCGCTTTCCTTTTAATTAACCCTGCAGTATTAATTGCCCCCCACCCCCAGGATGGGGTGCTGTGTGAGCAGGATCCTCTGGCGGATCCCATCGCAGGTGACCAGTGCAGCCACAGCCCCCAACCCTCTCACCCTCACATATGGACAAAGTTAACTGTATTTTTTGCATTTAATTTTTTTTCCCTACAGATATTTGAAACTAGCTGTTGTGAAGTCAGTGCCAAGACAATGAGCCGAAATTATTTCTTTCTTTTTTGTGTGTGTGTCATCTGTTCCAGCTGCATTGGTTCACCCCTGTCCCCTGGGGATGAGGTTATCCACTGACAGTATCTGCCTAGTATTTCCAGAACCCAACGCTGAGAACAGGATTAACTCCTGCCCTACGAGTGTTTGGGGTATTTAAGCAATGGCTGTATTACAAATGGATATCGTACTATAGTGAACCAGTCAGAAAACCGCTGTGATGAGAACACCAATAATCTCTACATGCAACAACGCAATGCATTAATACTGCAGTAAATAAGATTTAAATTTGTGTATAGTGCCAGACTCTGGGAGACAAAGACTCTAAAACCAAAGAGAGCTGTAACACAGCAAGCTCCCTGGGTCTCCGGCACAGAGTACTTACTGTACAGCTAAATATTCTTCCCAGAAACTACCTTACTGCACACACACACTTGTTTCTGTGCTTCTAAGCACAGCCAGAAGTTGATCATTTCACGGATGGGCTGTGGAGTTCAGTGCTGTACGCCAGAGGCGACACGCTTTCTGTTATCTCACTAACACGAACCCGAGATCACCCTAACTGCAGCTCTGCAAAGATCTTCCCGTCGCTCCTAACTTGTTCCGAAACCAGGATTTCACTGGCATGCCGTGTATCTCAAGAACAGGGGCTCCGGACCCCTTGGGGTGACCCCATACCCGCACAGCAGCGGCAGGGCCCGGGCTCACTCTGCACCCACACCAGAAGAGGGATGGAGATCTCGTCGTGCCTTGCACTATTCCACAAGCAAAGGTTTTGTGAGGAGAAGAGTTACTACTGAGAAACCGATGTTCATTTTCTCCCAGGGACATTTCTGAGCGCTGAGGACTCGTAAGGCTTGTGGGGAGGACACTGATCCCAACACCCACTGGTGGGAGAATGGTTGTTTCTCAGGCCAGTGGTAACGAGCTTTAACAGAACATCCAAAGGAAAAGGCTCCAAATCACATTTTGCACTGAAGTGGCCACACTGGATGCCTCATTTGCACTCCAAAGAGACCCAGAAGCCACAGGCTACTAAACTAATTTTAAAAATAAATCTATTTGCTTCCTTACAATGAAAGGATAATGAGTTAGAAGTTTGCTTTCTCAATTGGCTCCAAGTGTTACAACCAACATATTATAGGAGTCAAAGCAGCCGGTCCAGCACCGCCCCACTGAAGTGCCCTCCATCTCAGGAGTGGGGCGGAGAGGAGCCCACAGACAGGCCTTTCCCAGCGCCCTCGGGAACAGCTGCAGGGTTTTAATGGCTGAAACAACAGGATCTGACTTGGAAACTCAACTGGGTTTGGCCGGTGAGCAGCAGATACGGCATCCAGTGCGGAAACGAGAGAGACAACACACTGCATTTTGCCAAACACAGCCCAACTCTGGTACAAGCGTTACATCCCAGAAGGCAGCGCCAGGCTCCTCCTCCGGGATTTTCACTACTTGAAGTGAGGCAACATTGAAAAAGAATTTAAAAAAATAGAGGGAGCCCCCAGAGGCCCACCTGGTAGGTGGTGGCTCTAGAAGGTGACCCAGAAGGAGAGGAGGACTCGGCAGCCCTTTAAAATGTAGGAATAGTTCCAGGTTGCAGTTCCATTACACACAGAGCAGCTACCGCTTGTTCATTTCCGGAATGAGCAGTAATAGTCAAATAGAGGGACATTTGCATCTCCAAGACAATTTCCTGTCACTGTGTAAAAGTCATCTTTAACTCAGGAAGTATATTATGCAGGAGTTGTGTAATACACGTATTTCGTATTTTGAGGCTATTGGTGAGTAGACCTGGGTCTCACCTATAGTTTTACTTTCACTACCAGGAGATACAATGGGGTTCAACTACCATTGAAGATGGACTCAAAAACCCATGTAATGGTCAACATAAAACAATTTGTGGCTTGTGTTCTATAAGCTGGAACTAGGTTTAAAATAGAGATCACTGTAGAAGGAAATAACTTGGCACAAATTAACAATTTGGGCTGGACTTAGAAAAATCTACTTGGCTCTCAGCTGGCCGAGTGGATCAGATGAAATTGGGAAAAGTGGACTATACTTTACATGACCTGTAAAGTCGTGGCTACATGGCTACCTTTTCATAGCACCTTATAGCACATGCTGCAGGACGTTCCCGATTCGTCCCTTCCTGCCATAACAATTAGATTTTTTTTGGTGTTGTGTATTTCCAAGACTCAAACCCCAAGTACAGTATTACATTAAGCTGACAAATCACAACACAGGCTATTGAAACCTGGAGCGCTCCAAATAACAAGTCTGGTTTTTATATCAAAATAGAATTATTAAGAGAGACATATTTCCGTATGTACCATACATTATATCCTGCTGAGTCAGACAACATTTAAAGAACTCCATCCCCCTGTGCCAAGCCAACAGCCCTGGCCAGAAGCCAGCCTGCAACAATGCGGTAAGACAAACGGACAACTGACCTTTACCATTTCTAACAATCACTTTCCCCTCCCCTCCTTCTTGTCCGAGCACAAGAAGAATCCCAGTTGAAGCGTGGCGGCAGGAAGGGAACGTCTCCTGGAAGCAAAGCTTTGGGCCACGAGTGACCAGCAAAACTCCTTCCCCTTCCAGATTCTCCTCCTCCACGGCTTCGCTCAGCTCTTGCCCTTTCTTAAACTTCCTTAATGATCCTTATCCCCCACAAGCTTAAGTCCTAGGAATGATTTCAAATGTAACAAGAGAAGGCGTAACACTGCCAGTGGGGCCCAGCGTTCATACATTCTGGCTGTGGGCTGAGAGAAGCACACACAGCAACCCCAGCGTCGCTGCTCCTCGCCCGTCGCTCCCCCACAACAGCCCACAGCGCCAGAAGCCACCCAATAAAAAAAAAGTCAAGCGATGGATTTAATGTATATTCCACGCAAGAGTCCTAGGGGTGTGTTGCTAAAATCATTTCCTTGAAATTCAACAATTTTCACTGGCGCTTGTGTAATAAATCAGTAATAATATCCCATCAGAGACAGGCACCATCAAACCCTCTGATTCTTCAGTGAAACGCTCACCAAACGCTTCCGGCCTTTTTGTTCCTCTTCCAGATACTGTCCCACTTCTTCTTCTAGCTAAAAAAAAATTATCTAAGGCAAATTTTCTCAGTTAGCCTACTTTTCCCTCCCTTGTATTCTCTCCACCCCCCCTCAGCAGGTCGCTGGCTCCAGTGGGAGCCCCGGGGCCCCGCTCTCCTGCCGTTCCACTGCCGATCCCGGGGATTTGGGTATTCGCTGCCAAAACCTGGGGCTGCAGCTCCAAGTTCTGCACATCAGCACGAGCGCCGGCAGAGTCTTCCTCAGCCCTGAGACACAGCCAGCCATTTGCTGACTGTCACCAACACATCCCCATCAAACACATTTCCAAAGTTCCTTCCCCGCTCATCAACTCCAGAAACACCTCCTGCCGCTCGCAGGGAGATTGATTAGTTTCCTCAGTCCTGATTAGCACTTGTCTCATTAAAGACAGCACGCTGGGCTATCCTTAGCAGCAAAATTACTCCAGAATTGCACGACATCAATTCAAGGCTGTGTGTCTATAGAGATGTTACCCATGAGAACAGTCAGAGTGAACAGTACCTGAACACAGGACAGAGCTGCAGCTTTTCTTCCCTACGTCTAGTCTATAATTAATGTTAGGAATAGTCAAATAAATTCTATCAACACCAAGAAATATTTCCTAATGGAACCTGAAGTTTAACAATTATGAATTCTCAAAATCTCAGCCTTCACCTCACAGAAACAATATCTAAAATAAAAAATAAAACAAAACAAAGCAAAACCAAACCCACAGGAACCTGGCAAGATTGTCCTTCCTTTATTTCTACAACAAACTCCAATTTTGTTAAGTCTTCTGTAAGACAAACAAACAAACCCACAATACATCAACTTAAACTAACCCTGTTTAGACCAAGTATTTCTGACAAGGATCAGGAAGAAAGAGAATTCCCGCTTCAACCCCAGAATTCATTAGTAACTCAAGCATTTTAAAAGAAAGATGGAGTTGCCTCTATTTTAGGGGAGGAAACAAGCCCAAACAATGCTGGTTTTAGTGCGTAAAAACCCTTGGGAAGTAAGACCAGCTTCCATAAAAGCTAGAAATAATGAATTTTAACACAAAACTCAACTAGGAGCCACCCCAAAATACACATTCCTTAAATTAATAAATAAATGATCCATTCTCTTCAGGCAAAAGGTGGCAATAAAATGTAAGACACACCCCCCCCCCCCCCCCCCCCCCCCCCGCGCCCGTAAGACCCCCCCCCCCCCCCCCCCCAGGAAGCAGGGACACAAAGCCCTGCAGCACCAGGCTCTGAGGCTGCCGGGCGGTGGGACAGGCCTGTGCCAGGCTGTGCAGGATGCTCCTGTGCCCACCCCAAAGCTCTGCTGGGGGCTTCTCTGGCTCCCCCAGCTCCCCCTGACCCCCCTGCCTCCTCTGCTCCCACGCACCCCCCGACCACGCTCCCAAAACCGCTTCAGAAAGCGGCGACAGCAGCCAGCGCTGCGCTCCTCCCCGGCCAGGGCCAGATCTGTTCCGTACACATCAGCAGCTTGAGAGGGCTTTCACCACCACATTAGCAGAAGCACAGCACATAAAAAGGGGTGTTTATGAAATTCCCCCAAAGCCGGGCAAACATCTACACATAAACCATTCGCCTCCGAACGCGCCTGGTTCCAGCTACACAGTTCTGTAAATAAAACCAACACATTAACTTCCCAGAAGTGTGCTCCGAAGGGATGTTTCCACAATCTACCCGGAGTCTGCTTACTCAGTCACTGAAATTCACCTCCCAAACCCTGGAACAGAACCCAGTTCTTCTTGCTTTGATACAGGTTTTATAGTGATTGCCATTAACAATATAGTGAAAGCAAAAATGAAAAACACCAAAAACCCCCATGAAACAAACTAAAAACAACACAGAAGCTGTATTTCCACATGAAAAGTAAGCACAAAGGATTTCTACTTTGTCAAAATAAATGATAAAACACATTCAATATTTATATATCAAAGTGGAATTTATCCACAAAAAACCAATTTTCCTTTCTGGATCCCTTACATTACAAATTGCTTTAAGCACTTCAGAGGAAAAGAAAAAAAACAAACCAAACAAAACAGAACAAAAAACGCATCTTCAGTATAAGAAAAAAAATCAAAAACTATGGAAGAGATTTAGAACAAAAGCAAGTTAAAAGTTTTCTTCCAAGGAAGAAATCCTCACACACCTCACTCCCACCGTGGGAAAATGGAGCAAACAGCGCGTGGGGAGAGCCCGGGCCTGGGAAACCTCTGGGGATTAATTGTCAGCAGGGCAATAAAAAAGGAAAGTTAAAACAGACACTTCATTAAAAGCCTACAATCACCAGTTTTACATATGTGGGATTGAAAAGCCGTTTTCTAACTGAAACACAGCAAAGCCCTCTTCCTGCACTGAGACCAAAGTGAGCTGCTGCAAGTGTATGTTCAAGAAAGACTGGGAAAGGACACTTCCACCCGGCTCTTCCCTCTGGAATCACAGTCTGTGCCCACTGCGAGGGGACAGGGACACGGCCAGCCATGGGGAAAGCTGCCACCACCGAGGGGACAGGGACACGGCCAGCCATGGGGAAAGCTGCCACCACCGAGGGGGCAGGGACACGGCCAGCCATGGGGAAAGCTGCCACCACCACGCTTGCTGTTGAAGGGCAGAGGAGAAGTGTTTACTGAGTATCTGCACGATTGAATTACTCGTAGAAAACACCACCACAAAGTCGCTTGCAACAGGCACCAACCATCTCCCCTAACACACCCTGCTCTCAGAAGCACACCTCTTCCAAGCCCTCCTCCGGTTCTATTTCAGAGTTAAACTCCAGATATCTTTAAATCTTACTCCAAATTTTCTTATCCCCTTCAATGCAGATATTAAACAAACTGCTGAGTATTTCCTACTCGGAATCTTCTTATCCATGTAAGGTAAATGCAATACCAAGCAAAGCTAAAACTCTAGTTCAGCTTCAATGTAATTCTAGAAATTTACCCAGCAACCAAGTTATTTTTGGGCATAACATTTAAGTAACACTAGGAAGAAAAAAACAACACACAAGTCTGCACACAGAGACTGATCCTCTAGCCCTCGAGAATGAAACAGCTTTTGTATATGCTTAAATACTTCCTTCTACGCTGCCTTGCGTATGGATCCTTCCACTACGTACTCAGTTCTCCTTCTAGGTTGTATCTTAGATTTTTTTTTTTTAAGTATTATTTATTCATTTTTAAAAGCATACCAGCTCCCCTCCTCTTTTATTCCCTTCAATACCATTAGCTGAGCAGTTGGTTAAAGCCACTACTGTACTACAGCACAAACACACCCAGGTGGTGTCTGCCCCGACGGCCGTACACAACAAATGAAAAGGGGATGACTGACTCTGAAAGAAAAAAAACCCAAAAAACCACAAACCAGCGTGCATGCAGTTGTGCAACACATACTTGCAGTATTTTAATAAAGAGCAACGAAAACTAATTACCTTGAATAGCCATTAGAGAAAGCAGGTCTGCCAGAAAGGTTGAGCGTTCCCAAAGGAGCCAGCGTCTCGTCCCCTGATCCCTGGCACCTATTCCAATTGTCTGAACCGGCAGGAAGAGATGGAATGATATTAAAAATTGGTTTCTGATCCTGCTGCTGAGAGAGCGATGCAGTATTTAAATCATAGTGATACATTTGTCCCCCAGAGGTACTGACACCGTGGATGGATATGGCAGAGACTTTAGTACCCAGCAGGTTAGACCCAGAGAAGTTGGCCTGACAGTAAATTGGGCCCATGTTTTCTTGCTTTATGCCAGGAGTACAGAGTTCAATGAAGTCTTCCTTTTCTGTTTTCACTTGAGGCATCGGCAGTTTGGAACTGGGTAAAAGGTCACCACGGTCATTAATTTTAGGTTTAGTGTCAGATAAAATAGGAGGCTTGCAGTCTTCGCCGAGATTTCCTTCCAGGAGAAAGGCATCGTCCGCAGAGATAGGGGACAGCAAGCCACCGTCATCGAGCAACGGGTCAAGCCTCCACGGGCTCCCGTTGGGCTCTTTGCCAGGCGATACCGGCGGCAATTCTAAATCCTGGAGAATATCCAGGGTGCTTTGGTCTTCAGAGAATAATTTCAAGTTGCCACCATTCGAGCCAACCTGGCTTTGGACTGCAGTTCCTGACTCTAGAGGGACGTTGCGGCCAGCCATGCCCGGGAAATCGGTCTCCAGCGACACCTCGGAAGATAGTGCTCCCTTGGCGTCCTCGGCCAGGCTCGAGGACTTGTTCAAGCTCGCAATACTTTCCTCCAGGAGCCTGAAGTCCGTTTCTCCAGAAGAGATGCCGATTTGGCCCTGCTGCGAAAACCCAAGGTCGTTTCCCATCACTTTTGTGTCTGTCTCGCCCATGTACAGTCCCATGGAGAGCGAGACCGCCTTGGAAAGGTCTGGCGGAGGCACATTGTTTACTAATCCTTTTGAAAAGTCAGCCAGAGCCGGTTGCTGATTGGAATCTGACTGAGAAGACGTGGGGAGAGGAGATGTAGACACAGGGGCTTGTACAGTAGCTCCACCCCTGAAGGGTGGATGAAAGTCCATCACGATCCCTCCTTTGGTACTGATGAGCGCATTTTTCCTTGTTTCGTCTTGATCCGACGAGTTAAGCAATTCTTTGGAATCCATTACTTTAACATTAGCTATAAAAAGATCAGAAGCATTCAAAGTTAGCACAGCAAGAGTATTTTAATAACAGCTTAAAAAAAAAAAATAGTCTAAATCATTAGCCTGGCAAACCTGGTTCAGCTGCTCTGAGAACAAAAGCACAGCAAATCAAGCTACAAACTGACATCTGTCTCAAACCCACTGGTTTTGGTATTTGTGTGTGTGTGGGGGGGGTGTTGTTTGTTTATTTCTGACTGGAAACAAGGAAGTATATTTTTTAAAGCTTTGCTAAACCTGGATGCAGGGTAAGTCTGCCCGCATGCACCTCGGAATCAGGATACAGCACGAGACACCTTTCTGAACACAGCTCTTATGCTTCCTGACTTGCCATGATGGGCAAGAATTGTTAAAGAATTCAATTCACAAATTCTGAAAGGTTAATTCTCCCTGTCATTTAACCACATCCTGAGCAGGGCAGGGGGCATTCAGCTCTCAGTTCCCTCTCCCTGCGTCACCCACAACAGGTCCCCA
The DNA here is from genome assembly GCA_004320125.1 of Scolopax mira. Taxonomy (NCBI): domain Eukaryota; kingdom Metazoa; phylum Chordata; class Aves; order Charadriiformes; family Scolopacidae; genus Scolopax; species Scolopax mira. Next base: position 180,860 of record BJBW01002815.1, read on the forward strand.
GACCTCCTGAGCCCACTCTTGGACACACCGGAGCCTGAGGGGTCTGTTATGGTCCAGGAACACCCAACCCCCTGTCACAAAACACAGGCTGCTGGCTGTGCATAAAGAAATGCAACTCGTGAACCTTGAAATAAACTCGATTCTTTAAATAAGCCCCAAATTTAAAAATAAAAGCTAACTAAAAATAAAGCAGAATTTTTAGTAGCTTCCAACACGTTAACAGCTCACGGCTATTCTCCAAACGCATCTAACACCGAAAACAAATCTCTGAAGGTTGATCTGTTTCTATTTACTACGCTTATTTTCAGCAGAGCACAGAAATATTTGCAGAATAACTGTAAGTTCTTAGGCAAACTTTCTATATTGTTTGTTTACGGCCTAACACAACAGCAAACAGCTCTCAGTTTGCGCACACACACACCCCCCCCAGCCCAAAAGGGGAGAAAATGCCCAAGTTAAAGCCCTGGCCGCCGAACCGTCCGTGAAGCAGAACCACCCCAGAGCTTCACAAGTTTGTGGTGGTCTTAACGAGAAACCCTCCGGCTCGGCTCTGCCGCCCATTTTCTCCAGGCTCCGCCGCTGAACGCTGCCGCTTTCTCTGGGCCAAAGTTACCACCGAGATCAACAAAAAGTCCCCACGTGTAAGAAATTTTAAGGTGGCCCCGGCCAGCTCCGGCCTGGGCGAAGGCACCCGTGCCCCGGCGGGAGAACCTCAACGCCAAAGCCCTTCTTTGGTCCTTCCACGCCGCTTCGTGCAGCCCCTCGTGGTCCCCAGAGGAGGGTCGCTGGCCACGCTGGCCCGGTGCCGGTGGCCACACTCCCGCGGCCGCCTGCCAGCGGGGAGCGGGGCACGTGGGGCGGGAGAGGGGGGCAGCCCCCCAAAACCCTCACCCACCGCTCACGGCGTGGGGCTCTGCTGGGCCCCTTAAGGTGGATGCCGCAGCGATGACTGGAAAAAAAATTATAGCCATCTACCTCCAGTTTTGCCTTTTTTTTTTCCTTTTTTTTTTTTTTTTCACATGAAGGAGGAAAAAATGTAGTTATTCCATTTGACAATTTCCCCAGCGTCAAAAAAAAAAAATAAAAATCATCGAACCATCCAGCATAGGAAACGTGTCGAAAAATCAGATGCAAGAGCCTGCCCAAAGGAGGATAAAAAAAAAAAAAAAGCTGCGAATACTTAAAAACTGCCAGATTACAATAAATTCTGCCTTTTTGCGAAGTATAGTTTTGAAGAAATGTGTCGAGACCTGTTGAGCCGTCTCCCTGGCACACCCACTTCTGCAAAATAAGACCAGCCCATGGCTGCAAGGCTGCGCTCGGGGACCGGCCCCCCTTCCTCGCCCCCCCGCAGCCCCCAAACCCCAGCCCCACAGGGCGCCCCCCGAGGAGCGGGCGAAGGACGGGGGTGGGCGGGCTGGCGGCCCGGGGCTCGGAGAAGGGAAGGGGGGNNGGGGGGGGGGGGGGGGGGGGGGGCGGGGGGGGGGCCCCCCCCCCCCCCCCCCCCCCCCCCCCCCGCGGGCACCCACCTCGGGGGAGGCCGCGCAGCTCCGGGCTCCGCCGCCGGCACCGTCCCACCCCGGGATCCTTCCGGGGGCGGCCCGGCTGCCCCCCCTCGCCACATCCCCCCGCCTCCCGGGACATTCCTGCGGGGACACCGCCACCCCCCCACACACCCCGCAACACACACACCCGCCGCCTCCCGGGAACTGCCCCGGCGCGGCCGCTGCCCCCCGCCCGCCCCGCGGGACCCCCGCCGCCCTTACCTCGTCCAGGGGAGGGCGCTGGGGCTCCTTCAGCCGCCAACGGCCATCGCGCCCCGCGGCGGGGGGCGGCAGCCGGCTGGAAGGGGCGAGGGAGCGGGCGGGAGGAAGTCGCAGCCGCCCCTCCAGGGGCCGCGGCGGCCAACGCTGCTGCCCCCACCTCGGTCCCGGTCCTTCTCCTCCTCCTACCGCCGGCCCGAGCCCCTGACCTACTGCCCGCCCCGCCCGCCGTCCACCACCACCGCGGCGGCGGCGCCCCCTCCGTTAATTAGCGCTAATTGCCTCCGCGGACTTCGCTCCCCCCGCCTCCTCTCCTCCTCCTCCTGCCGCCGCCTTCCCCTCCGCCCCGTCCCTCCGCCGGGCAGCGCCGCGCTCGGCGGTGCTCTGCCCCGCCACAAAATGGAGGACGGCGGCGGCGGCCTCCTCCCCCCTCCTTCCCCCCGCCTCCCCGACGTGGAGGGGGAGTGGAGACGGCACCGAGCGGGGCGGCAGCACCAGCGCTCCCGCCGCTCCCCTCAGCGCGGCTGGGGCTCCGCTCGCCTCGCCTGGGCTCGGCTCAGCCCAACCCGCCGCCCCTCGCTCGCCACCGCCGGGCCCAAGCGAGGGGGAACGGTGCAACCTGTTGGCTGAGGCCGGCAACTGCAGCCGGCGCGGCCGGGGCCTGTCAGGCGTTCGTTTCCGCCGCCCTCCGCCCCGGCGCCCCCCCGGGCTCCCCGCCGCCGCTGAGGGGCCGCCGGCGGGCGCCAGCCCGGGGTAACCGCGCCGAGGAGGCCGTCGGGCCGCCCCGCGCCTTTCCTCTTTCGCTTCCTCAACTTCCTACCGGGCCGGGAGTAGCCGCCCCCCCCCGGCCGCCTCCGTGGTCCCTCAGCGGCCGCCCCGCCGGGCTCGGCCCCGGCCCGCCGCCCACCGGGCCCCGCGGTGGCCGGGCTGCCCCCGCCGCGGGGGAAGGGACGAGCCCCGGCCGGCCCCGTTCCCCCCGGGCAGCGCCGCGGCCCAGCGAGGTTTGAGGGGAAAAGAGGCAAAAAGTGACGGGGAACGCACCTTAGAGCCCCCTGGACAGCTCTGGAGGCGGGAATCCGCTGGGATGGATGGTTTGGGGGCAAATCCCTGGAAAGAGGCAAAAAAATCAAATCTCCACAAAATAGCTGAGGGAAGGAGAGAACCCGAGGGGGTAGGGAGAGGGTCCTTTGTACCCTGGTGACCACTGGGAGTATAGATGTTTTCATTGAGAAATATGAATAAACTCCACAAATCATGGTAGCATTTCACTGAAAAGTTCACAGATTTTGGCATTTTTTTTTTTTTTTAAATAAAAACAGCAACAGGGGGTTGAGCCAATCTGATTTAGACCACGGGGGCACAGAAGGAAGGACCGGTGGCAGGAGGTGTCCAGCCTGGCTTCCCCGACACCTTTCTGGGCAAGAAAAGGCCAGAAATGGTCAGTTGGGAAACAGACCAGGAGTTAAAGGTGAAGTGAAAGAGCAAAACAGAAAACTGTGTGGCGCCGGAGAAGCAGAGGAAGAGGCGAGGGGGAAGAGCTTGCCCTCTCTGTGCAGAACAAGCGCTTGGGTTTGGCTTTCCCTGGAAATCCTCGTTCTGCTCTGGGACAATTAAATGAGCGGGGAGATAATGACCAGATAACTCTCGCGCTGGGACTGTGCTGACAAGCAGTTGGTATCTAGAAATGGTTATTATGGCATCCAATAAATTACTTTCCATAATACAGGTTACAGCCATGAAATGCGTCTCCCCGGCTGTCTGAAGGCAGAATTTTTTTGGGATTCTTCTACAAGGAAGGGAAAGAAAAAGCCAATTAAAGGCACAGATTTTCAAGCACAATTAATCTGCCCTTGTTTTTCTTTTTTTTTAAGTAATAAGTTTTCTACTTGCCACATTAACTTTTTGGAAGATATTGCTTTACAGTTAAAAATGCAAAATAAATCCATGCCTTCTTTGCTTAATACTTGTGTATGTTTCACGAGAAACGGTTCTAAAAATTCTTCCTCCTCCTCCTCTGTAATCACCCTTCGTCTAGTGCGTCTTCAAAAGGTGTATTTAACGCAGTGCTCGGGACTGTCTCCTGGTGCTTTTGGAAGGAGGGCAGGAATTCAGAGCTCAGGGAAACACCTCTGCCCTCCAGGGGAACGGGAGCCGCGGGAGTCGGGCTGTTCACAAAGGAGACACGGGCCGTGCTGCCGGGCACAGGAGCGGCCGCCGTCCCCGCGCTAAATAAAGCAAGAGCGTCCCAAAGCATGAAATCCCAATGTCCTTCTGGGGCTATACCTGGAAAATTCACTTCCATTTAGTGCTCTGGGAATATTCTAAACCCTCGCGCGTTTGGGGACCCCGCCTGCCACTGGAATTCGGGAATCTCAGGTGTGGGGTGCGTGTGGGGGACAGCAGGGCTGTGACACCCCCGAGCGGTGGCTCCACTTGGGCTGTTGCTGCTCGGAGGGACGGTGCACAACAAAGCTGTTTATTCCTGAGGCATTTAGATGAGAACATCTGTTTATAAACACACGCTCGGATGGTTAATTACAGCTGGTTCTGCACGGTAAGGGGTAGGACGCTCCTTCTCCAATGAATCAATCCATATCTTAATACCATTTTTATCCCGGATTTCAGGCTGCCGTACAGAGTTTATTCCGGGCACCAGCAGGGGCACCGTGCAGCGTGAGAGACAGCGAGAGGGGACATCTCGCTGGATTTCCATGCTGGGAAGAGGCTGGAGCTCGGGATGTGCATTCGTGGGGTCTCCCAGGGCAGGAGGATTCACATCCCGACCCTCCCGAAGGGTGTTTTTCCCTGCAAGGGCATCATTTGTAGAACTCACGATTTGTCGGTGAACAGCCCAGAACCCGTCACGTCCCACCACAAAGTTAGAGTTGTTCATTGTCAAGTCGCTGCAACACTCAAGGTCTGTCTCTCTAATTGGTTCCCTTTTTCAGCATTTTGTATTGGACTGAGTAGATGAAAACCCCCAGGTGTTTTCTAGTATATAAAGCTGGGAAAAGAACATTACTGGTTCTCATTACTTTTAGCTGCAAGCGAGGAAATTCAAATCTGAGGAAGAACTAATAAGTATCCTGAAAAAACAGGATCAAGAGAAGGACTGGAACGTGGTTTCAGGTACCGCATTGTTTTGAGAGTGAAGATTTTGGGTGCAGATGAGTGCCTGCTTGTGAAGGAGAACTCGGGCAGCGGGAGCACAGGTCTCTGCCAGGAGAGCGTGGGAAGAGCAGAGGGGTAGGACCTGTCATGTTGTAGAGCTGAAAAATATATAAATGACTGCACCTTCCTATGCCACAGTGGAATAATTTTTCACTGAATTTCACTGAATTTTTTAGAGTTGGAAGGGACCATAGAGATCATCTAGTCCGACTCCCCTGCTGAAGCAGGATTGCCTATAGCTAGAGAATATTGCAAAGATAATGACCCTCAACCTTAACACACACCAAATATAGACATTAAAATATATATCTAACTGGAGACCGTTACTGAATTGTTAAAATATAATTATGACTCTCATAGAGGAGACTGGGCAATTCATGGAAACCGAGACCCCACTTTGTGCAGAGTGTTCCAGCCCCAGTGTCAGAAAGCACCACCCAAAGCACCATCCAAAGCACCGAAGGGGGCTCTGGAGGCTGCTGGATGCAGAGAGAAATCTCTCTGTCTGGGGCTGTCGTGGACGGTGCAGGGAACCTCAAGATAAGGAGGTGATGCCACACTATGCTTTGAAACAGGTATAGAAATGGGCTGGAGCCACACTGGGGAAAAAATTTAACTCCAGACTCAGGAAAACAAATCACTGTGCAGTGGTCACACACACACAAGGACATTTACGATACGGGGACATCTCTGTGGTTACGAACCGCTGGCAGGGCCTGTAAGAGCAGAACTGACACGAGGGTCCCCCTCGGCAAACAGACACGGGCCTCTGTGGGGCTGCACTCAATCATCTTCAGTGCTGGAAGCAGGCTAGGAAAGAAAAAATGATTGAAGCTTTTCCAGATGTGCTCGTGAAATTGAACAACTTTCTCTGTAACACTTAAGAACCGAGTGTGGGAAGTGGTGCTGGCGATTAAAGGGCAGGTTCGAGCGGTGGGGTCTGCCTCACCTCACCTCCGTAGGACACAGGTGTTTGCAGGATAAGGGATCGATTTGCCAGTATTTCACTCAAACTACTGAAATGGACACAAATGGTGTCTTTGATCTCTGAAGCAATTAATAAAGATAAGCTAAAGGAAAAAAAAAACCACCCAGATTCCAGAGAACAAGAGCTACGTATTGAAGACAATGGGGAATGGAAAGAATTTAGTTAAACCGAGGACATGGCAGCCAAAGTCATGTCAATGACATAAAATCTTACTAAATAAATATTGTCAGAGAGATCAAGAATTGGAAGATGATTGTTCAGAATTACACAGAAGGAAGAATTTGCACTTTTGGAATAAATGCTCTATGGAGTCCACAAATAACAAACCATAAAGTCCTGCAGCCTCCTTGGAAGTGCTTCCAAAACTAAGGGTTGGGTTGTCTTTCCCTGTGCAATGCTGGTTGTGTAGCTGTGCATGAGACAGCTCACCAAAAGCTACCAAAAAGGTTTTATAGTAAGAACTGTTCCTTTGCAATCTCTTTTCTGAGACATCAGACCCCAGCGCAGTGTCTAATGCTCTTCGCAAACACAAATCTGTTCCGATCCCGGTTGTGTTGTGAGGAGGTCACTCCTGTTTCCTGTCAGCGTGTAAGCAATTCTCTTCAGTCCTTGAAGATACATCAAAGCCACTCGGGCAGCGACTGCAGCCTCTTGAGTTTCCCATGAGCAGGAGTGGAGGATCCGTTCCCCAGCTGCCGGTCCCATCCCGGCGAGTGTGCCACCAGCACCTCCTGACTGCACTTTTATTCATTGGAGGGGATTCCTGGGTGCAGACTCCATCTGCAAATGCTTTCACTGTTCACTTGGGTTGGTCACAGGCTGAGGCACGGAGGGTCCATGCCGTGCCCTCCTGCATCCTCTTTTGGTTAATAACTCTTTGTATTTTTTTTTCTACTTCCTTTGTGTTTCTTCCTGCTGTTATTTCCTGCACTAGTCCTTCTTCTGTTCTGCTGATGCATTTTATACTTGATTTCCCATCAGGTCCTTCAGTTCTGCTTCAGCCTCTGGTTTAGTTCTCCCTCCGTGCCATCCTCCTTCTGCATCCTGCCTTTTTACGTGTGTTGATCTGCTTCATCACGAATCCCTTTATTTCTTCCCCATCTCTCCTGGAGTGTCCATTCTCCACATAGCACTGGGGGGACACAATACATCTCCTTCTCCTTCCCTCCCCCGGAGATGGAGCCTGACACATCCTTCCCCAGACCCACCTTCTCTGCCTTTGATGGAGATGTCCTGGGGCAGTGGGCTCTGCTGCTTCTCAAGGCACACGTGAGCTGACCTGAGCTGTGATGGGCTTGAGGCTGGCAAACGAGTTAACCTGCTAATTAGGAAGAGTGAAAGACTGCATGGGCATTGCTAATTGCCATAGAGCAGTATTAAGCTTTTAGTGCACAGCTCAGGAACTGTGACCAGGGCAGGAGAATTCTGCTGGCCCTTGGCAGGGTCCTGCCTGAAGAGAGCAGAGTCTTATGGAGGGAAACTTTGGGTGTAATGGAATGGAACTCATGGCAAATGCCTGAATTGAACACATCTCCAAGCTGGAAAAAAACCCTGAAGCCTGTGTCCAATTGATAAAGCCCCACATGGGGTTAAATCTCCTTCTGGCACGATGTGATATCAACTCCTTCTAGTTCCTCCAGCGGCGCGTTTGGCCCTCGGTGTTTATTGAAGCCATAAGAGCAACTGCGAGCGCTGAACCCGCCCGGCTCTGGGTCCGTATGGACAGAACATGGAGGCTGCTTTCCTCCACAGCTGTTTCGTGTAAAGAAGAAATCACAACTGCAACTGGAAATTAATCTGAGGAGGTTACGGTCCTATTGAGCCTTTCTGAGTGCCAGGGCAGAGATCTGTAACAAAGGGCTGAACTTCTGCAATGCTGGGACAAACAGACAATGGAAATGTCCTGTTCAGGAATGGGGGGAGGGAATTAATTGGGTTAATTGAGGAGGAGGAGCACTTTGAGACAGGCATTGGGGTGAAGTCATGTGTAAGTAAGCACAAATAACTTTGTTGTTTTTAAGTTTTGGAAAAACATCTGGCAACAACATGCAAGGAAGAGGAAACTTTTGTTTTATGCATCAAGACCTCTCTGTGAAGAAAAGAAAACTTTAGCTAATTACAGGATGCCTGCAAGAAAAGAACCACCTTTGATTCCACCAGTATTTTTTCCTGCAACACAATGCCTAATAAAAATCGGTAGCCAGTGACACTGATTTTGCTGGGGTCGGGGCTGGGAGGGACAAGTGATGTATCTCCTCTGAGGTGCTCCTCACTCCCCGTGGCACACATCCCGGCGGGAGCAGCAGGGGCCACAGGGCAGGGGCTTTGCCCTGCACCCCCACTGCCCTTCTGTGGGGAGGAAATCCCTGCAGGAGCTCCCTGTGCTGCTGAGGGGTCATTTGGTGGAGGTAGAAATGACCTGGATGGGTAAATCTTACTGCAGGATGAAGGCCTGACCTGCCCCACCAGCTCTGTGAGAGGTCCATGGGTTGTTGTGTGTTAAGGGCTAGTCAAGTGGAAATGATAAAAAGTAGGATTTGATATTCTTTTGTTTGCTGTGGAATGCTTTAGTGGTGATGGTGCTGCAAAGGGGTACATTTGACAGGCTGGGAGAGTTGGGGAGGGTTCAGCCTGGAGAAGAGAAAGCTCCAGGGAGACCTTGGAGCCCCTTCCA
>BJBW01002816.1:0-42030 GCA_004320125.1 Scolopax mira
GTCTTATCACTGTGAGAGTGAACAGTTTCTGAACAATATGCTGTTAATTTCAGAGCTTAGTTAGTTAGAAGAGGCCCAGTTGGAAAAGTAAAATTACTGAATAGAAAATTAGTTCTGTTTTACCTCAAACCAGGACACAAATACAGAAGATTATTTGCAGAAACAGATTTCTGCAAAGACAAAGGACTTTTAGTAGTCTCTATTGATAGAGAAAAATTGGGGAGTGTTGTGGACTACTAAATTAGTTTAAGGTTTAATAAGAATGACAATTAGAATCAAATTAGTTTCATTTCACCGAGTCACAGAAACTTTACGGTTGAAGAAGATCTTTTAGATTGAGTCCAGCCACAAAAACTAAGAAAAATCCACAAACATTTCAGAGCATTCATAGTAAGTTCTGGTTTTGAAAGCAGATATTCTAAGTATATTTATATTTTTCTTTTTTATTTTCAACTATTTAATTAAGAGATAAGTATCTGTAAGCTATAAGGGAAGCTGGTTTTAGTGTACTTATAGCTGCTCAGGCAGTTTTAGTGAACAAAGTGATAATTAGATATACTGCAGATTTTTAAGAAAAGTAAGTCAACACACGTGGACAGATTTTGCGAACAAAATCTCGGGATTTTTTTCCCCTGTTATGTTACAGCCAACAATATGCAAGAAATGAGAGGGGGAAAAAGATGTAACAATGTACTTGTGGTGTGTCATCCACTTATTTTTGACTTAAAGAAGAATCAGAAGTTTTCCAGTTAAAGCAGAAGTGTCCTGCTGAGACATAACATAGATAGCTAAAGTATGTGTATGTGTCTGTTGATGTATTCACGTGTGTTTGTTAGTATACTAGGCTTAAGATATAAATTCAGGAATTAATAGAATCACCTATAAGCCTGAATGTGTCCACCTAATAAGCAGTATTTCTTAAAAATAAAGGATTTCATATGTACTTGTAGTGGGAGTGGTAAGGAGAAAAACTCTCTCATCTTTGGCAGAATTTCTGTGTTTTTTCATAGCCTATATCCTGTGGTTATCAAAGAGAAAACCAGATTACAAAAAAGCAGGTCATCTGGTTTACTCTTTGTTGATGACCTTCAAACTGAGGGAATTTACAGGTTCCTAAGGAAAAAAAAAAAAAGGTACAGACAACCACAATAAATGCATAATAGATTTAAGATCCTAATACTGCTCACTTGTTAGCAGTTGAAAGCAGTGGGAACACATACATTTAGAGTTAATATCGCAGTTTGGAAGACAAAGTGACGGTTTGTTGAAGATGGTTGAAATATTGAGATAACCCTGTCTTGTTGCCATGAAATAACTAAGAGATGATCTTAGCTGCTGGCTAAGCAGTAAATTTGGCTTTTATTCTCTAACAGCTTTCACTTCCTTGTATCATCTCCTGATTCAAGCTAGTTTTTGTTGTTCCTTCTTGGTGGGTTTGGCAGGGGCAGCTGAAAGGCAGAAATAGCTTTATTTCCCGCAAATTATCACTAAACCTCAGCAAGTGAAAACCCAGATGGAAAGTAATAGTTCAAACACTAGCAGTTTAAACAATACAACTTAATGCTTTTTTTTGTTGTTGTTGTTGAAAATCATGCATATGGCAGAAAGCTAGAAATTATGTAAGATGAATTCATCATATTTGGCATAGGTATGGCTTTGTCACCTTCCAGGAAGCTGCTCCTTGCCAGAATTTGGTTATCTGGTAGAATATCTTGATCCACTTCAGGCAAAATCCTCATATTTGTTGAAGTGATTTCACCAAATATCATTGCAAAAGAAAGCCTCTGTGGAGTGTGCGCTCTCTCACTGTGGACAGTGCTGCAGAGATTATGTGGCTTTATTGATCCTTTTCTTCCATTGGCTGAATCAAAATAATAAAATCATATGTATTTTATGGTTATATCCATAATTGCCTTTACAGCAGTATTCAGACTTGGTGAAATTAATTGGAACCAGTGTTTATGTCTACACCTAAACTTATCTTAGGTACCTTTACTGTGACAGAGATAGAGGCACCTCTCTGGGGTATGGGTTATGTTGTCCTAAACCAAACATATAAAATAGGTCATATAAACTGCACTCTAAGAGGGTCACTATTGAGTGTGGTCCCACTGATGTCTGTGATTAGCAGTTATGATTTAAATATGTAAATGTGATGTTAAAGAATAGGTGAGAATGACTCCACCCACCGTAAATACCCATGCGAGTACATCTCTGATGGAAAAGTTTTGATAAGGTTTTTCCTGTTTATGACACCATAGTTAGCTGATTGAGAAACCAAAGCACTATGTTTTGATTTAGATAGTCAATTGCAGTTATGAGTCATGAATACCTCAAGTGAGCAAGGAGAACAAGGAGAACCTGTGTAGGCTGAAAATGCGATCAGAGTGAGCAGAATATACAAATACATCTATACAGTTAGCTTAAAAAAGGGAAAAAACCCAATCAAAAACTTGGTGTAAATTCACCATGTAAATGATGTCCTAGTAGTAGTGAATCTTGTAACAGCATATCAGTCAAGAATGGTGTTTAAGCTTGCCAGGCTTGCTTCTCTGTTTTAACTGCATTGTCCTCTTAGCCCTTCTCATTGAAATATTTGACTAGTTTCAGTTCTCTTGGTAACGATTCCTTTTTCTTTTCTTGGAGACAGAAGGATTCAAACATATTTATGAAGATATGACTGGAGGGAAGTGCTCCTTGATTACTGCTTTCACTTTGTCAGACCCAACTTGTCCAGTAAAAAACAGGCACCGTATGCACTAGTTGCAAAATCTCACTCCTTAATTTACAGCAGCATATGACTTTCTCTTACTCCTTAATTTTGCCAAAATTAGGCCAACTTTGCTAAACTTAAGGCAAAACTCCTCCAGCTTCTTTTCCCTTGGTAGTCATGGATTTGGACATACTCGGCAATGAAATAACTCACAGCTATAATCTGATTCTTTAGAGAAATATTTGTATAGAACATAGTAGATAGTTGAATGATAATGGTCAGCTCCTAGATATTCAAAAGAGGTATTTTTTGAGAATATTTACTTGATCTTTTATAGATCAAACGTGATGACTCCACTTTAAGAGTGGTAGCTCAAGGCTCTTCCAGTCAATCTGGGGTGGCCAGCTACTGTAAATCTCTGATCAGTGCAAGCTGAAAGACAGAGAGATTAATCCTCGCCAAGATACCTTGTTTTGCAGACATGCTTGAATCCATAAGTGGTTCTGTAGTTCATGAGACTTGCATAGTTTAGAAATATTTCCAAAATATCAGTGACTATCTGTAGTGTCAATCAATGAATAATGTGATTTTGTGAACAATAGCAGAGTTACCCATCTTATTTTTGACATATTTTATGAATATAATTTTAGTTACTGCTTTGAACTTTAGTAACGCATAGGAGATTAAACATGCAGTATCACTAGCTGACTCAAGGTTCTAAAACTCTTTTATGCTCACTTGTAAGTATTCTTGATGCCACAGATTGTTGTGTCCTTGTTCTGGTTGATATATCACATATTGTCATATTTCATAGATATAAATGTACTGTCAAATGTTAAGTGATATATGATTTAGTTTAGATAGTATCTTTATTTATAGGAAATAAAACATACTTGGGATTGGAAAAAAAAATAAAGGGGAATATAATAATTAGGTCACTGTAGATGTACTTCTTGCGTAACAGATATATTAGAGAATTTATTTGTATTTTGTTGTGTAACTAACCTACATTGCTTTATAAAGCTCCTAAAACTGATTTTGCTTTTTTTTTTTTTTTTCATAGCAATGGAAAACAAAATTTCACAATTCAAAAGTGGACCTTGAATGTGCTTGAAAGAAATAAAAGCAGCTGTTTCAATAAAAATCATTTAACTACAGAAATTAAAAATGCTGGAACTGGTCATTCACTGAAATGCAGTGATTTGTCCGTCAATGAAAACGACAGCGTAACATGGTACAAGGTAATTACTGAAACAATATCACTCAAATAATAGAATCATAGAATCGTAAATCATTGGCTATAGAAACAAAACATCTGCAGAAAAAAATAACTAACACAAGTTCTTAGAAGTATCTACAAACCTTTTACACCTTTAATTTCTTGAGTTATTAGGGAAAAAACCTTTTGATAGGTGTACAAATGGGAGTTTTTCTCTGCTCTCAGATTTTTCAGAAAAATGTACCTGTAATCAGAAATTTTAAATAAACTGTTAGTTTTGAATGATAAAAGATCTGATGCTTATGTCTGTTTGCTGATTTAGTCAGCAGCTGGTTTAGCCAGCAGCTACTATCCGTATCCAGGATATGGATATTACCCTGACACTACATGAGGTGCCAAGATAGCTGTTTTACAGTTGGCATGTGCTTGTAAAGTAATTGCAAACTTTTAAATTTTTCTGTTTCTGAACACATTTTTTAAAATGTGTAGCAAATCGTGTTCTTTTTATTTTAGGTAAGTTACGGGTCTTCTATCTACCAGCTTTTGTCACAACATAGATGATAGTCATATTAGTCAATACAATATTTTTATAGTCATATGCTTACTTGGAATTGCAGTGCTTCTAACTTCTAATGGGCTAAATGGTCAAATATTGCTTTTTTGTGACCATGACTGAAAATTGGGCCCCACTCCTCTTGGGTCAGATAAATATCACTGAGATATTTATCAGTATATAAAGAGCCATGGTGAAAGAGTCATGAAAAGACACCCCATTTCAAAGATAATTTTTAACTTTGAGGTTTTGAGTGTATGTTTTCTACAGAATAATATTTTCTGTGTTTATTGATGTAGGACTGTAAGAACTATAAAAATGAAACAGAGCGGGAACTGGATTTTAAAACCCTAACAGTACAGGACTCTGGGATATATACCTGTAAAATTTTAATCAGTCATGAAGGAAAGATGTACCACAGCACAAATACAATTAAATTGGTGGTAGAAGAAGGTAAGAAAGCTTTCTGGAATTTTGAAACACACTTTTTTGTTCTCCTTACTACAGAGATTTTAATTACAGCTCTCATTTGATACATAAAGGCAAAGGTGATTAAATCTGGTAATCCAAACTATTTTGCAATAATTTCAAAAATAAAAAAAAAGCAGCAGCAGAAATTTACATGACGTTACCAATTTTGGAAAATTTATTTAGTATATCTTCCCTGCAGTTATATTATTTTTCAAAATTTACTGCTGTAAGTTATACTAACTTACTAAGATTTTCAGGATAGAGCCTTTCCAACCATTATAAATTGTGCACTGTATATGTATGCATGTGAAAAAAATTCAACAGGAGATACTGTGTTTCAAACTACTTAGTAATGCCAGAGTCTGGGTATTGTTCTTTGAATTAAATGGCATGTATGTGATTAGTTTTAGAAATAAAGTAAATATGTCATTTTTACTGTGGTAGAATGTAAGTAAGGTGTTACTTCAATAACAGTAGTTCTTTCTATTTTAGATGTACCAGAGGCTGTAACTTTGGAGATAGTTGGACACAATGAAGAAATTGAAACAGAAATAGGTATCAAATTAGTACAAGAATATTTATGGTAGCTATTGCCTATATATGCTTTTATTCTGATCTCTTTATGGTTAATGGCTTGTCTAAGTGTAAACAAACTAGGAATTGTCTGTGCTCCCATCTGGATCTGATCCATCTTATATTTTGCATAGTGCATTCTAATGATTGATATGAAAGTACACTAAATTTCCCCTCTTACGGAAGCATAAGCTGAGATTGCTGCTATGACCAGCAGGAGAAGGTCGTGCTAATGATAAACCAGGTCTCCACAGCTTTTGTAGATAGCAAACCCCACAGACTGATGTGTGAAAGAGGTCTGGTTTGTTCAGCAAACAGCAATAATGAGTAACACCCCTAATAATAATGAATAATGCCCCTGGTGCAGTTAAGGATGTTACAGGGAAATGAGAAGTGTGAGGGCTGACAGTCCTGGCAGTGTGAGCATGCAGATCTGTCACTGCTGCAAAGAATTGGTTGTATTGTCAAAAGCCAAACCCTTGACTGTGCTTCTAACTGGGAGTAGGTTAGATAATGCAGTCTGGAGGTTTCATACAGCATTGGATGAGATCCAAAATTTTCTGATTGAGGCTGTTTCTTTTTTCTTTTCTGTGATTGATTGAGGGATTCTTCAATCTGGTTACTCAGTACTTCTTTTCCAAGTCTAAAAAAGATTTAACCTCCTCTGTTACCTTCTCATTTGCTCAACCAGGACCTCAGATGCTAATTTTTCTTCCGTCCTACAAATACCTGTTGGTACGTCCTTTTTCCAATGTAGTAGTACATTTTCCAATGTAATACCCCAATTTTACGCCTGATGTTTCCTAACCTTCCAGCATACCCTTTATACACAGTTTTTCTCTGAAACAATGCTTGTTTGAACACTTAGAAGGCAGCAGGATTCAGCATGACATGATTATGAATCATCTGTCTTCTGTTTCTTATCTGGCTTGATAAGATAATTTGGTAAGGTCATTGAACTACCTGGTAAGTGATGAGACAGATGGTGTGGTGGAGTGTGAAAGGAATTTTGGATGATCTTTCAAATCTGTCATTGCTTAGACGGTGTTCTATAATATTTCCCTGAAATTAGTTGTTTATGGTGAAAAGGCTACAGTTGAAGGGTAGACGATACTAGTAGTTTAGGTCTATGTTTCAATCTGTGCAACTGTGATTTGTATTTCTAAGGTCTGAATCAAAGATGGGCAGATTTTCAGCTGGATCCTGCTTTAAATGTTCTTAAGCAGTTCCACTGGAAGCATCTACTCTGATAAATCTCAAGAAAGCAGCTTATAATATGTGTCCTTAGAGAATTCCTGGGCAGGCCTTCCTTACTGGAAAGCATTTTTGCCTGATGGCCTGAGCAAGAACTAATATACAGCTTTTGTGGCTTTATTAAGGGCATTCCAGATGTGTTCTCTGGAAATGATCCTGGACCAGCCTAGAAATGATGGTGTAAAGTTGCAGATATCCTAAAGTCCAGCTTCCCGTGACAATGTCTGAAATAAAATGCCTTGCAAATCACCAAATCTCACGGCTAAAGATTATGTGCAGAGCTGCAGCCTTCTGTCTTTATCAACCCAAGTGCACAGTTGTCTTTTTACTTTTGCTCTTACTTAAGATTATCCTGACTCTAAGGGTTAGTTCCTGTCCTTTCCAAGTAGTGCTCTGAAATGGTAAAAAGTAGGTGTCTGGATAAATGACTTATTCACACATTCAAGATAATACTGATTTCCAGGTATGGAGCTGGGATGAGAATTTCTGTTAGACCTCAGCAGGGGCTCTAACAGGTTTTGGTTTTTTTTCCTTTGAGTAATAGTCCATACTTTGGCTATTATAATCAATTGGTTGTAATTTCCCTTACCAGTTACTTTTACCTGGCCCTGGGACGCTGCTTTACTGTTCGTTGTCCTGTAGGTTGTCCTTTCCTGTTCTCTTCAGTTCACAGAATCATAGAATATCTTGAGTTGGAAGGGACCCACAAGGGTCATTGAGTCCAACTCTCTTTAGTTCTCTAAAGCCTGAAACACTCTCTACTCTTCTGGCTGTGGCAATTTATCTGAGAGAACGCAATGGACAACTACCACTCTGCAACAGGGTACAAGAGAGCCCTGTGCATGGTTGCCAAAGCCACCACCAGTGCAGGTGGAACACATATGGAACATCATGCTGGGGCTATGATGTCCAGAAAGCAACACAGTTTGTGGGATACGTTGCCTGGAAAGCTGATATTTTACTACACTGTGAAGGTGAATGCCGCTTCTGACCAGATCTTCTCATGTTGTGCTTTGTTTAGGTAAAGAAGAGATACTTAATTGCACAGGTTTCTTGGGTTATTATATGCAAGAAGATGCCAGCCTCTACTGGTTAATTAATCAAACATTTCCAGAAAAATGCTCAGGTATCCCCGAGAATAAACCTTCAACATGTGAAGAAGAGTTACAAAAATTACAGTAGGTTTCCTGAAAATACTGTGCTTTTATTTGTATGTGATAATATCCTGCACTTTGTGAACTGCAAATTCTGTAAATTGTCTGAGGTTGTTTGAAAACTTTTATCTCAAAATCTGCCTGTCAGCTGGTTGGAGATTTCCGTACAGATAGTGTTTCTAACACCCTTCCTTGTTGCAGGTTGGGAAACAAGTTCTACATCACAAGGCTACTACGGGTTAAAAAAGTAACAGAGGAGGACATGCACCATAATTTCACCTGCTTGTTGCAAAATGATGAAAGAACACAAATAAAAATAGTCAAATTGAAGAAAGGTACAGTATAATCTATGAATCATACTCCTCATACATAATTTTTGATCATGCCAGCCTTCTTAATCCTGAGGGCAGACTACTGATTTCAGAACGCTTCTCCAGATACGTTTGTGTGCTTATGAAGGCCCTGGTTCATCCAGTGCTGGACCTAACAACCCCTCTGGGTGATTCTTCCTGCTCTGGACACAGCTGGGAGGCTGAGATATGCTCTGGCTGACAGATCCATGGGCAGCACTTTGTTAGATCCCATGAGAGAGTGTTCCCTGTGCTCTCCTACTCACGAGATTGGTAGGATCATTGGATTGGTGGGATCCCTGCTTAAGCCTTGGATAACTACCCAAGGCTTATGCAGCCCAGAGTCTGCTGTTTGTATCACTGTATTTGTTAAGCAACTCTTTCTAACATTAAAATCTGAGGATTTCTTTATTTTTTGTGGTTTTCTGGTTTTCTTTGTTTGTTGGTTTTTGTGGGGTGGTTGGGTTTGTTTGGTAGTTTGTTTTTTTTTTCTGGAAAGGTCAGGCTTTTATATTCCTGATAATGCCTGAAACATTCTGGTTGGTAGTTTCTCTCTTGTCAGGCACTCTATCTTTTTAGCTATGAAAAGCTGACCTCTACAATATAGCAGTACTACACTTTTATAGTTCAGACTGCCTGGAGATTCATAGCAAATGAGCATTCCTTCCTTGCTTCCACCTCTCTCAGACCTTTCCAAGATTTACTGAGAGGAAATATGTGAAAATAGACTAGTCAAAAGATAATGCATATAATAAAGCAAATGAAATGGGCATGACTTGACAGTGCCTTTATAAAGACTTCACAAAGATTTAAGGGGTAAAAACCTGTATTAGGAAGTAAAAAGACAAAGATAACAAAACAAAACAAAAAAATCAATAAAAAAAAGAAGTCTGAAAGACTAAAGACAAAATTTTAAAAAATAAAGATCTTGGCCAAAGACAGTAAGGAGGACATTAAGGACTGTTGTGGATGGTCTGAGAGACGGATGAAAGGTAGAGAATAATGGGAAATAATAAAGACCCTGAAGGAAACTAATCATAAAAGTGGGTATCCCCAGTTTGGGATGCTGTATATCAATGGGATTCTGTAGTGTCAGTCTTGACCCCACATACAGTTCATTTGTGTGCGTGGAGGGTGTGTGATTTTGTGCAAGGTCACTTCTCCAGTTTTTAGAGCAACCCATGTTATATAGTTCTTCTCCATCTCAGGACTAATGGCATGCCTATGTGCATTTTAGTACTAGTATTACCAGGAAAGAAAGGATTCACATCAACATTGTGATTTTTTTTTGAGGCTATTTTAAAGAGCCAGCAATATTGAATACAGCAATCTTGTCATGTAATACTCTTTGTTGAGGCTATGATTTCCTGGGTTTCTGTTTTACAGGGAATACCCAAGATCTTCCTGTGCACGTATTTACAACTGGAATGGTCCTTGCAGTGCTATTGCCATGTGTTGCTGTAGCTGTGCTGCTTGTCTGTGTGATGTTTAGAATTGAGGTAGTTCTATTTTACAGGAACATATGCAGAAGAGATGACACTGTTGGAGGTATGACTTGGCAAATGTGGACATTGAAATAAGTGTATTGATTAAAAAATAGTTTCTGGTAGGTTCTATAAAACAATCATCTTTGAGGAAGAGATAATATAAATCCAGGTGTTTTGTTAGTAGAAACAGCAAAGAACATGTAAAAAAGAACTGGATGATCAGGTGCTAGAGTGAGTTTGTTATACACCTGGAGCAGTAATTGCAGATAAACACAGTGAAGAAGCTGCCTCTGGAGAAGGTAGTGGAAAGGACATGGTTAGACACTGTTCAGATGTGCTCTGTTTTGCCATATATTTCACCACAAAAGTTAATAAATGTGGAGGAGTTTACAGTTACCTATCTGTAAAGAGGATGAACACTTTGGAGTTGTCAGACAGGCAGATTGATAGAAATTTATTTCCACCTTCCTGATTCCCTTCAGTGAGGTGACTCTAAAAGTCATTGCAAAGTTTATAGATTTGTCACTAAAGGCACTTAAGGAGAGCAGGAGAGCACATGACAAGTATCTTACTAGGTAGCATCTCTGTGACCTTGACTTAAGGAAGAAGCCTGACAGTTATGCATTCTGAGTATAATTTTTCTGAAAACTGTGGTGACAAAACTTGCTCTTCATAAGTACCTGATTTTTTTTAGCCCTCTTTAGTCTCTAAATTGTCTTGAATAAGGTGGAGATTTTTCAGTAACAGATGTATGTAATTTATGTCTACCAGCATTATTTATCTATCTGTTAATGTTAGCTTTCACTGTGTACACTGCTTTACAGTGAGAGTCTCAGAGAACTTGGACTAGGCCACCCTGGAGGAACTGATTGTCTGCCTGATACTAGGCAATGGATTTTCTACTGCTAGAGCTATTGCATGCATAGGGATTCATGAACTTTATTTTGTGCTCTCACTTATCATGGAAGGGACCTCTAGAGATCATCTAGTCCAACTCCCCTGCTAAAGCAGGATTGCCTAGACCACACCACTCAGGACTGCATGCAGGTGGGTCTTGAAGATGTCCAGTGAAGTGGACTCCATGACCTCTCTGGGCAGCCTGTTCCAGTGCTCTGTCACCCTCACTGTAAAGAAGGTTTTTCTCATCTTTGAATGGAACTTCCAGCTTGTGCCCATTGCCATGAAGAACATATAGTAAAATATCCAGAAAGGGAAGCAAAGAAGTATAGTTGAAGATGCAAAGCTATGTGCACTGCTGTATCAATCCACATAGTTATTCTGTGGGAAGTCCAATTACAAACTGCTCAATGTGGTAGACCTGGCCTCTGTATTGGTCTTGGATTTTGTGTTTGTATATCACTGCCCAAAGCATGACCAGATGTGGTATACTCTTATAATTAAAATAATAAATTGATTAATTCTCTTTTGACAGTACCCATTCTATGGAACTACTTGATAGCCTTAGAAAAAAACTAAAATAAATGCGGAAATCTGCAGTATCACTTCAATAGCATTCTTATCAGTTTACTGACACATTTTTTGCTTCCCTTCATTTTCTTGATCATCACAGATGTGACATTAACTGGTTACATTTATCTGTTTGGGTTTTTTTAATAAAAAATCACTACCTTAACGTGGAAAGGATATGTTATTTTCAAATATTTGCCAAATGTAATCATAATCATTTGTATCAAATTTAAATTGATTCAGGAATTTCTATTTTTTTTTTTTTAAGACTGTTCATGGTACAAAGGAAAGAGCAGGAGTTGATAGATGCTTTGCTACTGAGACAACAACTTTGAAAACCAGAATAGTGGATCACATACAGTATTTCTAATGGTTGCTAACATGACAACAATTGGTGATTTCTTTCCAGATGGAAAAGAATATGATGCATTTGTGTCTTACCTGAAGGATTGCGTTTCTCCTACTGAAGGAGAGAGAGAATTTGCTTTGAAGATACTACCCATGATATTAGAAGAAAACTTTGGCTACAAGTTATGTATTTTTGAGAGGGATGTATCCCCTGGAGGAGGTAAGTGCATTGAATATTCTTGTCATTAAATAGGCATATAATTTTCACATAAAGGTAAAAGTCTGTAATTAGAAGGAATTCTCTAAAATGTATTGTGCATTGAAATGCTATACTTTTAATTCCATCCAGACCATTTGCATGCAAAATTTGCGTGTACACATTTTACATATTTTATCGATATATTTGTGAATTCACTTAAACCTACACACATACATACACATGTATCTTTAATTACATAAAATCCAAGACGAACAGATGAAAGAGCTGGCATGCAGAAAGTTAAGGTGAGAAGACCAAAGATGTCAGCTGTTTAAAAGTAATAATGCTTGTCCTGTTCCTCTGCTTTTTGCTGATAGCAGGGGCCTGTGAATGCACTCACATTTACTGCACAGAACAACTGGTGTCTGTGTTGTGGTTAAAGCCCAGCCAGCAACTAGGATCATGCAGCCACTTGCTTGTCCTCCTCTTGGTGGTATGGGGGAGAGAATCAGAAGAATTAAAGTGAGAAAACTCGTGTGTTGAGATAAAGACAGTTTAATAGGTAAAGCAAAAGCTGTGGATGCAAGCAATGCAAAACAAGGAATTCACTCCCTGCTTCCCACGGGCAGGTTTCTGCCTCCCTGCTTTCCCCAGGTGTTCATCCATCTCCAGGAAAGCAGGGCTCCATCACAAGTAATGGTTACTTGGGAAGACAAACACCATCATTCTGTATGTCCCCACCTTTCTTCTTCCCCCAACTTTATATACTTAAGCATGATGTCACACGGTGTGGAATATCCCTCTGGACGGTTGGGATCAGCTGTCCCAGCTGTGTCTCCTCACAGCTTCTTGTGCAACCCCAGAGAAAAGATCTAGTCTAAAGATCTAGTTGAGGAATAGGATTTCATTGTTAAAAACACAGAACAATAAGGTCAGTCAGCCTCCTTCACAAAGCAGCATCTTCTCTCCTAATAGAATGTAACCATTTCTGACATATTTTTCCAACCTGAGATGTGCCCTTTCCAAAGTGTTCAATCTGTTTATTTTTATACTTTTAGCTTATTTCCTTTTCTGTGGTCTGATCCGTTGTGAATATGGAAAACAGCATTTCCTTTGCTTTACAGGAGCCTTTGGTTTGTTGTAATATCCTTGTCAGCTTCCTACTCCTCTCAGTTTTCTCTTCTTTAGGTTATTCCTGTAGTCTGCTTTTCCTTTCCCTACAAGGCATGTTTTCTAGATCTCTGGTTTCTGTAGACCTTGTTGTCCCATGGTGCTGAAGCAACCACAGGAAGTTGTGCCTTAGAACTCAGTTTGGTGCATGGGTGTTTAAAGTGTATCACCATTTGATTTCATTCATTGCTTGTCATGACAGAAGTCATGGGTTTAAAACACAGTTGGAACTCATTCTGCCATCACATGCTACTCTTCTCAACCTTGCATTACTGGGTTTGGGTATTTGGTGACATAAACAAAGGAGTAACCTGAGAGTTACTGAATATTTGGAGTGATGTTGCTGTTGGTGGCTTTCTGTGGAATCACTGTACTGTTATCTATTATGAAAAAGTAAAGAGATGTCTGGTTGGAGGAAGAATAAATTTTTCTGCCACTTTCTATCTGTGTGACTACTGACAGCTGTCTAGGGTAGCTGGAAATTGTATGTCAGTTTTGTCTGCTCCAGACAACAAGTTTTGGCCATTCCTGAGCTCATTCTTGCAAACTTTTAATTTGTAAGGCATCTCTTCGTATGGACAGGATGCTTATATGCTCTCACTTTGGAAGGGGGAGAGTTGGTATACATAGAATTGTTAAAGGATAAGTCGATTCAGTGCCTGTCCTTTCAATTTAGTTTAACAACACTTTTATCTTTAATTTGCAGCGGTTGTTGATGATATTCATTCATTGATTGACAGAAGTCGAAGATTAATCATTATACTGAGCCAGAACTATGTTTCTAACAGAGCTATATACGAACTTGAGAGTGGACTACATAAAGCCTTAGTTGAAAGGAAAACTGAGATCATATTAATTGAATATATGCCTATAAGTGACTACAATTTCTTACCAGAATCACTGTCTCTTTTGCCATCAAAGAGGGTTGTGAAGTGGAAAAAGGATAAATCTCTTCCCATGAATTCCAGATTTTGGAAGAACCTTCGGTACCTTATGCCAGCAAAACCTACCAAGATAAACACAAAAGGACACTACAGTAATCTTGATCTAGGCTTAGAAGGGGCTCAACTGCAGTCTGAGGGCGGTGGCTTTAATGCAGTTGTATAACAATTCTGGAGACAGAGGATGCTGCAGAAAACCACAGTTTGCTAACTACTAGGAGACACAAACTGCACACCTGCTTTGGGAAGACAGTATTACGAAGAGGCCAAGTCTAAGATCTGTGAAAAATATAGAAATTGTTACAGAGTCCAGGATGATGTTAACCCCAATGCTAAATGCTGTCCCAGAGAGAGTTTCCTCAGCAATCTGCACAAGAAGCAGAAATTTGATTCTGCTTAGGACTTATCGCAAGGCACAAAACTAAATACAAAACATTTTGATTTCACATTTTCCAATAATGTCGAATGATATTAGTTATACTTGCATACTTCTTAAGGCCTGTCAGTAATTATATCAGTATTTGTAAAGCATTGGTATTTGGATGGTCTTGGTTTTGTATTTTTGTATTTCCTAAGGATCCTGCATGGGAGTAGCCCCAAACAGCTCCTGCCCTAGAGAGCTTGGCATGCAGGCTTTGAGCAATGCTGAACAGAAAAATCAAGTGAAAACAGAGAAAAGGAAGGTCAGAAAGAGTAGGGCAGATTTGATTGGGCTAACAGGATTCACTACTGACCTGTACGTGATCCAGACAAGCCAAATGTCTGGAGGAATGGTAAAGACTGTTCCCATCCACCTGTTTCACTGATAATACTGTAAATGCTCATTTTGGCAGGGAGAAGAGGCAGATGGGATAGAGATAATAGTATTTTGTTCATGGACCCTGAGCTACCTTCAGCTGGGTGATGTAGGGGATTTATGTGAAAAAGAGATCTTCGGTATGTACATATGCACTCGATCCTTTGCAACATTTGTACTTAGCAATATTTTAAAAAAAGGCAACTTAGTAATGCCATTTCAAACTATGGAAACCCTCCCTTATGATTAACTGCCTGTCAGAAGATACCAGTTTGACATAAATTCCTGGATAAAATGGAACTGTTTTTCCTCCTAGTACCAATGGGGAGAAATTAATGGAGAATAATTTTGTAAGATATCTGTCAGTTTGCTAGGAAATAATCAAGGCTCAGCCCACTCTTGCAATTTTCTTGTGTTCAACTAATGCTAGTTCTGAGGAGGCATCTCTTTGCCTCTGACAATTCATGCAGCTGTCATGGAGGAACTCCATTATCTTCTCAGTGCACTTGAGAACACAGTTGGAGTGCTAGGTGTCATGGCAAAGTCTCAAAATTCATAAGAATGAAATACCTTATTGTTTGTCAAATATCTTGTAATCAAGCATAGTTTCTGATGTGCTCAATTAAAAGTAAAGGCTAAATGTGGATTTACAAAATAATAACAATACAGTTGTCCGATTAACACACAGATGAAAATGAACAAAGGAATAAGGCACACATTTGCGATGTCCTTCAGATCAGTTCCAAAACATCTCCCTCTTTCTGTTAGGTAACTAAAGAGCTATTGAAATGTGATCCTTAGGCAAAAGCCATTCTCTGGGTTAAGCCTTTACTGAAGAGGATTTCCGCTCTGTATATATGCGTGTCTTTATATTTCTGAATCTTTCTCAAGGTTCAGTTCTTTCCTGCCAGTATTTCCTGTGATTTGTAATCATAGATCATTTTAACATTCTCCTGCAGGACTAATTCTTCTTACTCCATAAATGCTATCAGACATACTGGGCACACCCATTTCTTGGCCAAACAGTTGACAGAGGAGTTAATAACTTTCCTGGGTGAGGTGTTAAACTTGCTTCTTAGCCACATGACAACATTTGCTGCCATCAATACATTGCCTAAAAACATAAAGTGTCAAATGTATTATATTACACATATGAATACAGGTAGTGCGTTTGTTTTATTAAAAGCTCTGGACTGAGTCTACCCTGTGTGAGAACCAGCTACTATAACTTGAGATTGAATTTGCCATGAGTGCTTCCTCACCTCAACTTCGATAGATGATGTGCCTGCATATACCTGTTATATCTCATGAAGCTGTACCCTGAAGATTGTGAGACCATGCCGAATTTGACTGCACTGAAGTTTTTACAGAATACCAGAGGACTTCACAGGAGGAAGGTTGAAAACTAAATGGCATTAACTGCAAAGTTGTTGGAATGCCAGTGAAGAAGACATCCAGATGTAGTGCAATGGGCTATTCAGTATCTGTAACGGGGCAAGTATTTTTGCACAGAATGTTATCGTGACACATTCATTTAATCTCTAGAGCTGGTTGTCACTGCCCATGTTGCGGTAAAGGGAGACAAGGGAAATTAAGCATATGCATCCTCGTATTTACACCAGATGTTATCCTTATTGCTCTTGTATCCTGAATTACTGACTTTAATCAGGGCTTGGAAATGCCTGCTTTCTGTTTACCAGTCCATAGAGAAAAGGAGCTGTTAATATGGCTTTTGTAGACTGGAGTTGTGTTGATTTGCCTGATCGTTTATATGTCAATTTATAAGTGAATTCACATGATAGTTGGTTTGAGGTAATGGGTCAATTCAGTGATTTATATTGTGGTTCTTGTTCCATTTTTTCACTTAATAAAACTTTATTTCCCCCTCTCCACATCTTTGGCTTCGATTTTTGCTACAGTTAGACAGCAATAAGTGTCAAAAATCAAACTTACAGTAAGAAGAATAAATGAAATAAAAAGCAAGAGTGTTGGTAAGCCTGCTCTCCACAAGCAATAAATGTCTCATTTGTATTGTAGAACAATTTAAACACAGCCAAATCCAAACAAGTGATTGGAATATGTATTTTCCTAGGGAAGGATGCAAATGGGATCATTGAGGAGATAGCTGTTGTAAGATACCAGTCTTGAAGATTCTTGTTTTTCTTGCATGTGCTACCACATGATAGTGACTCTGAGAGCATAGTCTGTGGCTGCATTTTTAAAATGTTCCTGGTTGACTTCTTACTACCACATACATTGCAGGCTGGAAGAAAAAGAGTATCAAAGAAGTCTTCTTGTCTATTTGAACGTAAATGTTGTGAAGAGTTGGGAGTATTCTATATAATATTAGTATATAGTGTAGTACCTTATAAGAGCCTGGAAATCTAGAAGTTTAATGAATTATAATTGTCCGTGTGCCCTGTCTTGTGTGTCCACCTTCAGTGCACAAAGTCCGGAGATAGTCTTGCAGTGAAGAAATACCTCCAAATATACACAATGTCTAGTTCCATATCCGTAATTTTTGCCTACTATGAGGACTTCTGTTCCTCCGTTGCCATCTACATTCTTTACAGAGATATGAGAGGAGGTAGAACTTGAAAACCAGGGGTAAATGGTCATTAAAAATCAGCAAGAAAATAAAATAAATACTAGCAGGTAAAAAGATGTATGGGTGTGGCCTGGGAGGTTACTCTAGAACCGTGGTTAAGTATTAAAGTTGTCCTTTTCTATCTTGCTTTCTCAGAGACAGTAAAAGAAAAAACCAAACGATTGGCTTTCTTTTGAGAGATGACTGATCTGGCTTGCACAGAAGAGGCAACTTTTCTGTCACTAAATCCTATGTTTGAAATATTGCCTTTCCTAGTGAGATGATTGTGATGTAATTGAAAAGTATTCAGTGCTTTGAAAAAGAAAATGTAATTGCATATTTGGGAAATAGTTTTCTGATTTAGTAGCTATAATTAGATAAAGTGCCTGAGTGAAAGAGTAGTTACCAAGCTTTCTGCTTTCTCCACAAGTTACGTAAATGCAAAATGGAAAAAAGGTTCTACAAGTATCTATTCCAGTTTTGATCAACTCATAACAGCTTGCTGTGGTTCAGCAATCCAAATTTCCTGAAAGTGCAGTGAAAGCAGCTGCATATAGACCACAGTAGTCTCATTTTTTAGTTTCATTGTCAGCTTAATACATAAACAACTCATCACAGGGATGTGTCTCTTATATTGCATTGTAGGATCTTGTATATGGCCTCTATTGGTATGTACATCAGCGAGATATAACACTGTTCAGTGTAGTACATTTGTTGCTCATTACCTATCAAATACAAAAATAATAGAAGTTCAGTACATTGATGGCTTAAGGTATTTGTGAAACATAATCAAATAGATTAATGTCTTATTGCTCTAATTCTTGAGGGCTTTTGATTATAGTGAAAGAATGTTGTTCCATATGAGGTTCCAAAACAACTTCTAATGTTGTAACAAATCTGATTTAGAAACAATAGGACACATTCAGAAGTGAATCTGTTCGTGAAGAGCTGTCAGTGCATATTAAGGAATACTGTGAATATCCCTAGCAAAAAGATCTCATTTGTTATGGAGAACGTCTCATTTCTGAATTCAGGCATTCAGTTGGAGACTCCAGCCTAAATGTTCAGCTCAGCTGTGATAGCAATGTCTCTATCTGTGTATTGTGTCTTAATATGAAGCATATTAAGCATACTTATTTATGTAGTACTTAAGGAAGATACTGCCTTTGGGGACTAGCAGCAAAAATTAAGCTACAAGGAAGGAAGTCATATTTTGGAACTGAAAAGTTGTGAGAACTTCAGGATTGTTGCCAGCTGCCAGGATGATGAAGGGAAGTCAGACAATACAGTGCAAATATCAATGAAGTGATGTCAGTGAGACCTTGAAACCTGCAAGGTCTCTATGAGGATCACCAGGAGAATCGTGTGGAGGGATCCTAGAGGAGTTTACATTGTTTAGGTTGGTAAAATCAAAAGGGAAAGGAATAGGAGCATTGTCAACAAATGTCTTGTTGGCATACAGGAAAAGAAAAAGCACTAGAAAGAAGAGCTGTTTAAGCTAAGGAACAGTATTTGTACAAGGACATGTGGCCATGAATAATTTTATGATGGGCATTAAAGCCATTAGAACAGTAAGGTCTCTCATGGGAGTAACAGGGAAATTATTCTGTCCTACTTTTCGTGCTCAGAGAACAGTAAGTTTCTGAAAGAAAGGCTGTAACACAACAATGCTCATCCTAGTCAGTTTTATGTTTCTTGACTTGCAGTAAGCTAGACTATCATGTAAAGCGAGAAAGGATTGGCATGGAATTTGAGCTGCTAGGCAATCTTTTCAAATTAACCGCTAAAGATTGTGAGAGTGAAAAGATCTTAAAGGTCCAGATTGTGAGTGTTTGCTTTGCTCTTTCTCTGTCGACAAGTGATCTATTCAGTTACTAGTACAGCCACAGTACTTCTGTGGCACTGGCCATATTACACCCTGATGCCCAAGGCAGAATGCACAGCAGTGCAGCGAATTTGTACTAAATAACACCACCTTCCCTTATTTAACAGTGGAGTAATAGGCGAGTTACCCACTGCTCCATAAGCTGCCTTTCATTGCATGCCATTTCACTGACTGTATAACCTAGTACAAAATGGACAGAGGCTTATGTTTAGATATTGTTGAGACACCTCCTGTGACAGCAGAAGCACCACCACTGACTCAGTGTAGAAGATAATCAAAGCGGAAAATTTCTTACCCACTCAGTGTTAACCATAGCTGAACAGAGGAGGAGGTGATGTGTAAATGTGTCAAGGCAGTATAGTACCAGAATACTAAAAAGACATAATCCTCCCAGCACTGTAAGACTACACTAAATACACAGAGATGGTGTATTCCGCACCCTGCTTCTCGGCTGTCAAAATGCTTGAGCAAAAGTGAGATGTACAAGGTAAGATATGGACACTTCCCTCAGCCTTGACTTTCCCCCAGGGGTGGGGAGACACAATTTCCTGAAACTATAGCATCAAATGTGCTAAATGTGTGAGTGGGAGGCTGAGTGAGAGGGAGGAGAGGGAGGAGAGAGAGAGGAAGCAGGGAGGGTGCTCTGGAGCAGTCCTTTACCCTCTCCTTTATAAACTTGCTCTAGCAGCAAAGGATAAATATGAGCCTGGGATATACAGGTGTGCTTTTTTAGCATCTGCATTACTTCTACAAAAGAGGAAGGGATGAATTGGAGCAAAGGCTCAGCCAAATATTTGGTACTATTTGACAAGCCTTCCATCCAGTGTGTTACCCAGTAGGACATACCACTTTGAGTCTTCAAAACTCTATGTGACTGGTGTTTCTGTTGTATTTTTAAGATCTGCTCAAACAGTTGTCTGCTTTACTTAATTTTTTGTATGTAATAAGCCTATTATTTGGAGAGTTGGTAGTTAAAATTATATAGTTTAAATAGTTTATATAGTTTATATAGTTTAAAAATATACAACTTAAAAGTGATATTTTTTATCTGTAGAAGGTTACCTTGGGAAAGAACTATTTTCTCTTTCTGATAATCTTCTGATGGCTTGCAAGCAGTGTGGGCTTGCACTCTGTAATTCCTTCAAGGGAAGAGGAAAGTAAAATGCCTTTTTTTTCATCAGAAAGGACACCTTCCAAAAGCTTAACTCTTTGTAGTGAAATCTACAGATATACATTGGAGCCATTTGTAACTTATGAACCAAACCTATATTTTGTACTGAGGCCTCACCTTGAGTATTGTGCTCAGTTGTGGGCACCTCACTACAAGAAGGACATTGAAGTGCTGGAGCATGTCCAGAGGAGAGCCACCAAGCTGGTGAGGGGTCTAGTGAACGTGTCATATGAGAAGAAACTTAGGGAACTGGGCATGATTAGTTTGGAGAAGAGAAGGCTGAGGGGAGACCTCATTGCCCTCTATAACTCCCTGAAAGGAAATTGTGGAGAGGTGAGTGTTGGCCTCTTCTCCCAAGTGAATAATGACAGGACCAGAGGAAATGGTCTGAAGTTGCAGCAGAGGAGGTTTAGATTAGATATTAGGAAGAATTACTTTACTGAGAGTGGTGAGGCACTGGAACAGGCTGCTCAGGGAGCTGGTGGAGTTGCCATCCCTGGAGGTATTTAAGAAATGTGTCAACATGGCACTTCAGGGCACGCTCTAGTGCCCAGGATTGTTGGTTTGTGTCTGTTTGTGGGTAGGTGTCGTGTGGTTTTGGTTTTGGATTTGGTTTCAGTTGGGTTTTGGTTTTTTTTGGTGGTTGGACTTGATGATCTCAAAGGTCCCTTCCAACCATAAATATTCTGTGATTCTGTGAAAATACTGAAAATATTTCAGGAGACAAGCACCAAACCTGATCAGTAGTCAGCTCTCTTCTGGTAAGAGCAGAGAGTGAAATACGTGATGGAAGCTGAGAATACAAATACTGTATCTCCAAGTGCTCAGAGCCCAGCAGAATCAAGCATTAATGCTGGACATTGTGAAAAAGAATGTGTTTATAAGCAGAGGCAATATTGAAATCCCCTGTTATACAGCAAAAAAAGCCTTTTTTAGCTTCTTCTTGTGAAAACAAGAGTAACTGACCCAATCTAAAGGGAGTGAACTTCACGCCAGGAAAGAAGAAGCAACCCCTACTGTTGTTTTGCTGGACCTGTATATGTACATAACCTCTATTGAAATAGAAAGAACTGGGGTCTGAATTGATGACAAGATGCTCTCAGATGCTTTTATGTCATTTGAGTCACTGTGTAGCCTATCTTTTATGGGTTTCATATCCATACAGGAAGCCTGGAAGAGGGGCTGGATCATGCAGGACTGTATGTGCTGAAGTGCTCTACCTGGCTAGCAGGTCCAAGGACCAAGTCACAGCTCAGATTTCCCAGGGCTTCTCTTTTCTATCTCTGCCAAAACTGGGTTTGGGTAACCCAGCCCAACAAGGCTTAACTGGGAGGATGCAGACAGAAAGTAACAGAGTCTCACAGCCCCCTTCTAGTGCCCACTTGCAGTGTGGAAGGTAGCTGAGGAGACCAAGACTAAGGAGAACTCAGCTCTTACACTGAATATTATTCAATATCAGGCAGAAGTGTGGTTCTCCTGCAGATTTCAGATATTAGATACTTTTTTGAATGATCCGATACCAGCATTTGGGCAAAAAAAGAAATAAACTTTTACCCTTCCTCCTCTTAAATGAAGCAAACAAAAAAATCCAACACATTTTTACACATGATGCAAATAGAAGATTTCAGAACCCAAAAGTGTTTAATCTTTTACTAGGGTTAAAGGTTTTCCCCTGTTCTTTTTACAAGAAAATGACCCGGATATTTTGAACCAAATGCAACTAAAAACTGAGAAAGGAAGGGATGATGACAGTGAGGTAGAGGAAATTCCTGTAAAGGAAACAGACCCAACACAGTGCACAGCTAGAACTAACCACAATTCTTATCGTGTAGCGTAGGATGTGCAAGTAAGATTTTCAGATAATTATTTTTTTTTAGCTTTAGATTTTAGCCTCCTCTGCCCCATCTGCTTGACAGGTGAGTTGGTTTTATTATCTTTGAATGTGCATTTTAAAGTAAATTGGTTTTAATTGCTTGGTCGGACAAAATAGTAGTGTCTTAGTAAGTAGCTTCATTAGATTATTTATTTTTGCTTTGTAGGTATCATGAAGCTTTTTACTTCTCCTGTGTGATTACTAATCTTCCTCGTAGAATCAGTTTATATTTCTCTTTCCATTGATGTACAAGACACGGGAACTGATAGTTCTGATGCTGAAGTGATTTTCATCATAATCAGAATAGTTGATTATAAAATTGCAACATGCCACTATTTACTGGACTTCAAAGATATAATGAAATTTGGTGCAGCTCTCAAGAAATTGAATTTGATTTCTTTTGCTTATATTTTATGTAAATACACACAAAATGTTATGAAATGAGATGTACAGTTTTCTTGTGAGAGTCCTCTAGGAGTTGAAACATAGGCAAAATAATACAGTTCTTATTCTTCTCTCTTACATTTTTTTTACCACAGGAAATTACTTAAGACCACACTACTCTCCTTTGTACAGGAGTTACTTTCCAATTAAATGGCATCCTAAATCCCTAGACTAAGGACATGATAATACAAGTGTGTACATGACAGGAGAAGGCAGAGAGACTCTTGATAATACGTTGCCCAGAGTAGAGTGCTTTCTTTTTCTGGCAGACACTGACCAAGATAAAATGAGTCATTGAATATATTGAATCACTGAATCACCTTGAGTCCACCTGCAGTGCAAATACACCCAAACAGTCAGTTTAAGATTATCCTGTTTTGAATACCCACCTCCTTTGGTAATTGTTATCTGTTTCTGCTGTGAGTTTCTCTCTTCCTCTCAAGCCACTTGCAAGACAACAGTTCTTAATTTCACACACTAACATATTTTTAAAGCACATAAAAATGCAAAGTTTCCAAGGTTCTCTAATAAAAGTGTTACCAGTTAGAAAAAAACCAACGACGACAACAAAAAACCCAGGCAGTGGTGTATTTTCCCATGGCTAGCAAAAGACAACAGAAAATTAAACAGATTGCTAACCAAAGCTGTAGCATTCGTTAGTTAATCCTCCCTTTCACACTTTTTCCCACTTCGTGCTGACCTTTTGAGCTTGAAGAGGGAGTTGTTAGCATGGCAATAAACTGGAGAGCAGAGAGATTATACATCACTGGCATTATTAAATGCTTTGTGAATGATCACTTGAGATGGTTTTGCTACATGTAAAGCATGTCCCCTGAACCTCTACTCTGCCCTGGTGAGGCCCCATCTGAAGTATTGTGTCCAATTCTGGGCTCCACCGTTCAAGAAGGACAGGCAGCTGGAGAGGGTACAGCAGAGGACCAAAAAGATGATTAGGGGCCTGGAGCATCTCTCTTATGAGGAAAGGCTGAGGGACTTGGGTCTTTTTACTCTGGAGAAGAGAAAGCTGAGGGAGGATCTGATCAACACCTATAAATACTTAAAGGTTGGGTGTTAAGAGGATGGGACCAGTCTTTTTTAAGTGATGCCCAGTGACAGGACAAGAGGAAATGAGCACAAACTTGAACATAAGAAGTTACATCTAAACATAAAGAGGAACTTCTTCACTTTGAGGGTGGCAGAGCACTGGAACAGGCTGCCCAGAGAGGTGGTGGAGTCCCTGTCTCTGGAGATATTCAAAACCCACCTGGACAAGTTCCTGTGCAACTGCTGTAGGAAGACCTATTTTGGCAGGGGGGTTTGACTAGATGATCTCCAGAGGTCCCTTCCAACCCCATATCATTTTGTGATTCTGTGATTACAGACAAATGGGCAGCTAGAAAGTAAATGCTTCCATTCTTTATCTTGGTCATTGCTTATCAGGTCAAACACTCCTCAGGTATCTTCTGATGACTTAACAGACTGAATGAGTCACCAGAAAGGACCAGAGCTGTTGCCTGAGAGGGGCTGGTCCATGTGCTTAGGATCAAGGGAGAGGGGCGTGGGGAGGATGGAGAAGTAGATAAGACTTTCTCCTTTTGACAACAGTGATCTGTTCATGTCAGCTCACCTGCTCAAGGGACTGCAGCACTGAATTACACACAAGGCCCTTGCATCCTGCTTGGGTCTTGGCAAGCAGGATGGCATCAGTATCCTTTCTCTATGTGGGCTGTTGGGAAGATCAAAACATCTTCCTTTTTTTCATACAGTATTAATAAGGCTAGACATGCAGCCCTCAATGAGTGCCTTGAGAAAGGTCTTTAGGAATGTCATAAACCCACATTCAAGATTCAGGATCCACTGATCCTTATGCAGTTGGTAAGAGAGTGTCCTTAGCCCATGCTGGTAGGAAACTCTCTCTTTATTCAGGCATACATATTGGCTTGGAGTTTCAGAATGATTTTAAAAGCTGTATGGGGCAGTGACAGTTGGCAGCAGCCAATCTGTAACAAAACACCTGGATGGGGTTAAGATAAATGAGTTAACCTACTCCGTGTGACCTCTGAGTGTAAAAATAGATTGTTCCGATTGCTTGCAAGGAATAGAGACATGCTGGGGAGAACTAAAGTGCTAGGTGACTAAAGTGCTCCTCTCTACGTAGAATAGGTGCCTGAAAAAGTGCAGAGTGGGAGTTCTCTTCACCTCTCTTGATAGCTCAATGTGCACTGGATGTCCTCTTGCTGCCTGCTTCCATGAGTTGTGTCTGATTTGCATGAGGTTCCAACAGATTAGCTTTTGCCTGACCTTTACTTTTTTTTTCCCTTGGACTGACTCATTTGTCTCTCTGGCAGCTGTGCAAATGCAGAGTCACTCTGTGGCCAAATGAGCAAATCAAAAAGCTCCTTGAGGTCTCAGTTACACAATGGGAATATCACCAAAACACATGGCCTTTACGCACTGAGATCCTGAATCAGGCATTCCAGACGTCAATCACAGCTATGTTTTTACTAAATATCCAAATTAACCCATGCTTTTGAATATGCATGTGTGACAGCCTGCCTTCCTTCTAGCGGTGAGGCTGAGAAGGCTGCAGGACACAGATCAACCCTCTTAGTAGGAGGGGCAAAACACTTCATGCAACAGTGTTTGAGGTTTCACCTTGGACAGGATGCTGTAATTGAGGGGTCTGGGTGCTACTGAGTGTTTTGTGGACCTGGTACCAAATCCCTTGGGTGTACTGGTCTCAGCTCACAGATGGTATGCCACAGAGCTGATACTTTAGGATAGTGTGGATGTTACCCTGGTCATCAGGTCTCTACAGGGGCCATTCAGGCAATGATGTAGGACAGCACTGTGGTGCAGAAGTGAGGTGTCATGTGCAAGTAAGTCATGGAGGAGAAGAAGGGTTTTTGAGGTTGCTGTGTTGACCCTAGTGGACATCTTAGGGTATGTCCA
Organism: Scolopax mira; assembly: GCA_004320125.1. Lineage (NCBI taxonomy): Eukaryota > Metazoa > Chordata > Aves > Charadriiformes > Scolopacidae > Scolopax > Scolopax mira. The sequence continues at coordinate 25,608 of BJBW01002816.1, forward strand.
TTGTAGCTGGTAATAAAGCCCAGTAGGAGCATATCTCTTGGGTGAAAGAGTTACAAGCAAAGATCTGGTGTTCACACAGTACATGATTTGAGTGTTTTACTTCTGCATAGTTCTACTCCAGACCCATGGACTCAATGGTATTTGCAGCTGGAGCACATCTTCAGGTTTGGTTTAATCCCAAAGGAATACTGCTTACATACTCTGTGCCTATCGGCCTTCAGGATACCAGGATACAATCAAGTTCCATGGATTTTGGTGACAGTTATGCCTGTCTCAGTCTGTTGCTAAGAGTTGTTGATTTTATGCTTGGTATCTTATTGCTCATTTTAGAGAACAGATTCCTTTTCTAACAGCAACAGCTGCTGAAAGACCTGGTTTTCTCCTCCAGATGTAGATCTCTGCATTCTTGTAGGTATAACTTGGAAATCCATCTGTAACTATGCAAGATGCATTTAAAGAAACTGTTGCATATTCTTGAATTTCATCTTTCCTGCATTTTTGTGAAACACTATGAGCAGGAAGAGTGCTACAAACTCCATTTTTAGGAAGGAAATACTCTCTGCTAAGTTTTATAGAGCTACATGATAAAATATGTAATCGCCTAAGTATCTTATTGGAGTATTATTTTTAAAAAAGTTATTTTCTTCCTCCTTTACAGAAAGAAAGATGATTCTTAAAGAAAATGTCTCAGAAAATCAACCAAAACTGATAAAGAAAATCATGCTCACTTTCTGCTGGATCATAGCATTGTATGTCAGCAGGGCAGAAGTTAGAGAGATTAACTTGCCTGGTAAGAGTCTGTGTTGGTGAGTTTTGGTGTTAGTGCTGCCTTCTGACAGCTGAGAAAAGTGGGTCTGCATTTTGCCATGCCTTCATGAGGTTTTCTTGCACCTGTCCATGCTTGTGTGAGGCACACAGCTGTTTCTAGCCTTTCTGCAAGCTTTTTAAGTATTGATAATGCAGTTTATCCAAAATATGATTAAAATTTAATTTTCTTAATGAAAACAAAAGGGCAAATGTAAAGGGGAATTTCTGAGAACCAAATGGGGCAAACTAATTGGTCTGTGACTCCTTGAAGTCTCCAGCAGCTGGGCCAAGCCTGTCGGGGGAAGAAGGAAAAGAAAGGCAGTGTGAGACAAATCTATCAAAGTCTTCCACCCACACAATCTATCTGGAGGAGCTTGATGTAATTCAATTTGTAGAGAGAAACTGAAACTGTGAAGAGCCTCCCAGGTGGGCAGGCGAGGAACCGAGGATTTCATGCCCTCTCTTCTGCTGAATTGAAATCCTTCCATGCTTTCATGGGTTACCACATCCTGACAGGCAGAAGGAGTTATGCATCAAGGTCAGCCAGCCTTTAGAGAATTCAGGGTTAGAGTGGGTAACTACAGCTTTCAGAATCCTAAAATTTGTCTAACTTCAGTGACGGCAACTGAAACATAAGAGCAGAAGTATTTGAAAGCAATGAGATGATAGTGCTTGTCAGTCTTACCCTAAATAGGAAATGTGGTGGCAAGCTCTGCTTCTTCAAGTTTATGTCAATCCCTTCTCCATTAATATGAGGAGAGCTAGAAAATCTACCTCTGCTTTTCTGTGGAGTTGAGGTTAAACAGGTTAGCACTCATGTGAAAATCTTCAGCTCAATAAAAATCTTAAGCTATTTTGAAAAAGGCCTGATAAACTTTTGAAAACCTTTGAATAAACTTTTGAGAACATTGGCAAATTCCATGTTTAAGAAAATCAATTCTCTATTATCCTAGCATCTGGTCAAAAAAAATTGACACAAAAAAAGCTAAAGTTCTGGTTTTGCAGTGTGCCTAATTATTTTTTTTTTAAACATGATGAATGCGTGTTCTTTCAGGTGGTACTGATATCTTATTGTCCTGCTTTTCAGGATGTTCCCATGTTGAACCTCAAATATGGTATCGTGCAATTAGTGATGAAGAGTTTGTTTTACAATGCGCTTTACCAGATAAAGATGCTACGCACATTTATGACAGCTCACTTCTAGAACATAAGGTGAAATGGTTCTGGCGTCAGAAAGATAAAGAACCACTGAAGCCTATCAAAGAAAGCTCTAATCCTGTTCGCCAAGGGGATGCACTTTGGTTTAAACCGGTGAGAGAGAGTGCTTCTGGAGTGTACATCTGTATGATACGGTATGTAATAGAGAAAAAGGCTTGTATTTCTATGCAATAATTAATAGCTTTGTGTATTTAATTTTTAACTTTTTTTCTACATCACTCAGGAAAAAAATCCCATGTCTCAAAATTGTTTTGGAGGTCCAAACAAAGAAGGCGTCAAAATGTTCAGATTATGTCACAAATACTCTATATCTTCTTGCTGGCAATGGGAATTCAATAACTTGTCCTGGGACAAAATGCTACAACCATATAAAAAAGCCAGATGTAAAATGGTACAAGGTAAGAGTCACTCACCTGAACATTCAAAAAAGCTCATTTGAGCTATAGCTTTAGGTTTAGTTAATGCTCATGTGCTGTAGGTTCTTGAACTCTTCTCTAAGAAATTTAACCCAAAAGTAGAATCTTGAATTGCTATATGTGAATTCTGTAACTAAGAGTTTTTAAGAAATTTGCCTCACTCAAAATATTATTCCATGAAATAGAAGCCTAGAAATGCTTTCTTTTCACTTATGAAATTGAAGCAATTGAGAATCAAAATAGGTTCTTTACAAAACTGACATATGATTGAAATTTAAAATTTTAGGTTTTGACATTTTAAATTCTGAAAATATCAAATATATGAAAGAAGAGGTGCCTTTGTTAGAGACAAAATTCTTTTAAGATTAATGTTTCAAATTGTTATTTTCATGACTCCTGTTTTTAGTGAAACATTGGTCCCCTGAAACATTATTGATTTAATCTTTTTCAAATGATCACTAAAATACTTGCAAGCTAATATTTATTCCTATTTTGTTTGTAAGAATTGTAATATACCATCTAAACCTATATGAGCAAATGAAAATGACTGAAGTTTCAATTGTGCATTTTATTACCTGATACTAGTTACATTATATATTCTATCAAGTAGAATTAGGATCTAGTCAAAGTTGCTCTTCATTTACTTTCAAACTTTAAATGAGGTATATCTTTACCTACATCTTGATCTGAAACCAACTGAATTTAAGGAGATTCTTTCCATTTTGGGTTGGTGGATTTTTTTCAGGTATTTGATTTAAGGAGAAGTCTTAGTTGTCTTAGAGAATATGAATGCACTAAATTGAAAAATAGAGATGCTTTTTAAAAAATAGCAAGTTTTCATCCTTTTAAAAGTAGCGAGAGTGTTATCAATCTCAGACAATCCAAACCCATGATTTACTTCTCATAAAAGAACATGACTATGTTTTCAAAATAATTTATTTAGAAAATAAAAAATACCCAGTTCATCAAAAAAGTGTTCCTTTTTGTTGCTCTTTACTAAAAGGGCTTTAATTTAGGCTAGATTCGTGTTTTCACTTTCTCTCAACAGCCACGAATTTTAAGTGATTATTTAAAAAGACAATGGTATTCACATATTTGTCGTGGTTTTGACCAAATTGACCAACCAGAATGACAGATGGCCCCTCCCCTCCCCTCCCCCCAAGGGAAAGAGAGAGGAAAGGAAGAGGGAAAGGAAAAAAAAAGCTTATGAGTTTAGAAAAAACGAAACTACTTTAATGAATATATAAATAAATAATGAAATAATAATAATGATAAAGATGATGATGATGATGATGATGATGAAAAGAAAAGAAAAAAAAGGGCACAGAGAAAAAGTCCCAGGCTGGACTTGGTGATGGACAGGAGATGGATACCTGATCTAGAGTCAGGAATGCTCAGATCAGGATCAAAGGCAGATGAACAGACAGGATCCTCTTCGGACGTCGGCCATTGAAGGAAGAGAGTTGATCCTTTGATCCCTCAGCTTTTATACTGAGCATGATGCAGATGGGATGGAATACCCTGTTGGTCAGTTTTGGGTCACCTGTCCTGTCTACTCCTCCCTACAGGTGTGACCCCTCTACGCTTTTCTGCTTCCAACCCTCCAATGGGGCAAATAACAAATTTGCCTAACCTTGGTTGTTATAGCAATAAATATAAGCAAGGGCCTCTCTGCATACCAGACCTTGGTATAATCAGGTCTTATCACTGTGAGAGTGAACAGTTTCTGAACAATATGCTGTCAATTTCAGACTTTAGTTAGTTAGAAGAGCCAAGCTAAAAAAGTAAAATTACTGAACAGAAAATTAGTTACGTTTTACCTCAAACCAGGACAATATTATAAACCATAATTTTTTAATGTAGCTGACAAAGTCCTCAGACTCCTAATAAATTTTTTTTTCAGACTTCAATGGAAGAAGTTTGTCTTAGCTAGCTGCTATGGTAATCCTATCCAAATATCTCAGATTATAACTTAATAACAGAAACTACAACAACAACAACAACAACAAAGGATTTCTAATTTCTTGATATTCTTTTTTTTTTTTCCTTAGCATGGTCATCAGATAAAATACAGTAAAAGGAGACAAAGCCTAAAGCTTAAGCATGATGAAATCTACTTGAATCCAACCTATGACAAAGATTCTGGAGTGTATGTGTGTGATTACACTCTATATGACAAAACTATCCAGTGGACAATGAGAACAGCAGTAAGAGTAGAAGTCATTGGTGAGTAAGTCAGAATAATGTACTTCCTATAAAGTATGTTTTCTCTATTTTTTCCTACTCTATTTATGTCTTTTGCTCAGGTTCTTGTTCTTAAAAACCTCTAAACTGAATTAGCTATATGATCATTGAAATTCTCTTTCAAGTATTACAAGGACATCTTTAGACATTGGCCAGAACCTTCAGTGTTCAGTAATAACATGTAGCAGACAATGCCATAATTTTTAAGATCTAATTCTGCTTTGGATTTATTGTAGTTCCTAACAGTGGTTGTCACATCTACAAAGGATTTTGATCTCTTGATCCAGGAGTAGAATTCATGAAACTTCAACTGGTGCCAATGTTCTCCATGTATGTACTGTATGGGGAGTATTGGGAAGATATTCACATGCTTGGAGATAAGAGCACTAATACTGCATGGGAAATGTGGAAAAAAGCAGTGCATCTCAATCCTACCTCTGTTCCTGAAGTAGAGGCTTATGTGGAAATAGGAGATAGATAAAAAATCGTTCCTTGTGGCGTGGCTGAGACCTTCATTTTTTTCACTTGACCATGACAAGGAAGGCGATATGGTGGCATCATTGCCCATCTTCCACATAAGTCTTTAACAGCAGAGGAAACGAGAGACCTGTGAGCAATCTAACTAACAAACAAGCTTGTTGTTTTTGGTGCTATTTAGGGGAAGGCACCACTGCCTGCATGACCTGTTATTATAGGCTTTGTATGGCTTATTAAATAAAGCTGACCAGAACTGTCTAGCACAGTGATATGGCATGGCATTATATTCTTCAAATCATGGTGACCTTTTATGTAATATTTACTGTCCTTTGCTGTCCTTCAGGCAGAAGCCCAGATGTTGCCTGGCAGAGTACTTTTGGACAAGGTTAACACTACACAAGGGAGCATGCTATTAACTCAGGATCATGAATGAGGGAGACACTGTTTAGTTTTCTAGAGAAGAAATGTGGTTATGTTTTTCTCCAGATATCTGTGATTGAGTGCTCTAAGTCACTGTCTTGTCAGACACTTCAGTCACTCCACTCGATCACAGGTCCCAGAGGAAAGCATAGTTACATCTATTCTATATCCTGAGCTTTGTAGACCCAATAAATCTATTTATTTGTGTATGACAGTAGCACAGGACCTATTCTCAGCATCCTGATGGAACATGGGCCACTCTGTGGAAGGGAGAACAAGATTTAGGGAGTGAAAGAAAGGTGTCAGGTAAGGCAACTTGATTCTATGATCTAGGGAGGACAGCACTCCTCTGAAGTAGCTGATTTCAGTTTTTTTGCAGATGTTTGATGGACTTAGTACTAAGGAGTCATAGGAAAAATAGATACACAACATCAGGACAAGGCCTGGAGCCCATGTCTCACCAGCTTTTGTGACCTCTATGTCCTGAGTTACAATGTCTGGTCCTCCTTCACTCTTCTCTCTGCCTATATTCCCATAGTATTTTCCAAGCAGGCATGGGCTAGCTCTGCTTTTATTCTGATCTGGCTGAACCTGAGTTAACCCACTGTGCTTCTCAGCTCTTTTCCCTCGCTTCACAGGACAGTCAGAAAAACACTTGAAAGGTGCCGTGTACATATGCCTGAATCTTGCATATATTTCTCTGCTGTGGTGGTTTAAAAAAAAAAAAAAGCGTCATGCAGCACCATTTCCTGCAGATTTCCTAGAATATCAGAGCTGTGGCTTTTAGCCCCTTCAGGTTGTTTATCTGGAGCCTGAGCTTACTAGATTGCACAAATTTGGGGTGTCATTAACTGTGCCCTTTGGCAGCACTTGTTTTCAAAAAAACCCCACATGGTTATTTGAATGCAGGAATTTGCTGTATATTTAAAGTGAAATGAGGTGTGTGTGCTGTATGTCTGCTTACTGGGCCCATGGAATGGGGCCTGGCAGGGAACCTATGAGGATTGCATCCTTTGGAGAGTTTTGCAGGGGGTGTCCCTTACTTCTGCATCTTAAATTACCTTAAGTGCAGGATAGACACTGAGCTCCTCAGCTCATGTATGGTGGCAATGCCTCAGAGTAACTGAGATAGCAGGTCTTTAAATATCTTAATATGTTTTGTGGTCAAAACTCCCTTATCTGTGCACTCTCAGACACCTCAACAATTGTAAATCATCCTCTTGGACTTAGGTGTCTAAATTCCACTTAAAATTTGAAAAAGAAAATTCTGTAAGCTATTTTCTCTGGTATTCTGCACTGATGATAGCATTATAGTTACTAACAGCGTTCCTGTTAATTGCAGCAAAAAACACTATCCATCCACCAAACTTCTTGTATCCCAATGGTGTGGTGATCCTTGAGGCAGAGCTTGGTAAGTTTAAATTCCTCACCTGAGAGCAAAAGAAAACATTTAAATGCGGTATTGATAAATAATGATTTATCTTGATAAAGCAAAACATTTTATTTAAAATACAGTTTTTTTCTTGATATATATTATTCTGGGTATTAAAGGAAGCATCATACATTATACAGATTCCAGGCTATTTAAAAGAAAAATATTCTGGTGACCTTTATGCATAGTTTTCCTGTACTAATTTGTTCCAGAAAAGCCACTTGAATTGGAATGCCGTGTACAGTTTGGGTTTGAAAGAGTTTCTCCTATGAGGGTAACATGGAAAAGAAACAACAAAGAAAATATAAATGAGACATTGACTCAGGAAACAAGGTAAGAAAAAAGCCCAGTAGTCTGATTGCTACTACAGCCAGCAACTGTAAAAATCCTTCTTCTACAACAGCGTTACTGAATACATTTTACTGTCAGGAACTCAGGAGACTCTGTTCTTCAACATATTAATGTGTAAGTCCATGAGCATGTGGCAGGCATGTGCACATCACATACAGAAACACATACAGATGGCTATAAAATCACGGAAAACTTTCTGCCCAATCTGAACTTTTCCTCCTAAAGCTTTAGCTCGTGGACACCTTCAACATGAACACCTTCAACATGGTTGTCCGTGCCTGCATCAGCTGTTTTCAAGTGTTCCCTCTGTTGTGCCTTGCTAGCAGTTCACACAATTTGTCTTTGGAAGCTGCCTCCAAGTGGGGAATAAACCAGATCAGTAAAACAGTACTGTGGACACTGAACGGAGTTTGGGTGCCTCGGATGTTGGGGTTGTTCAGTCTGGGGAAGAGGAGACTGAGGGGAGATCTTACCACTCTCTACAACTCCCTGAAAGGAGGCTGTAGAGAGGCGGGGGTCAGTCTCCTCTCCCAGGTGACAGATGATAGGACAAGGGGTAATGGCTTCACGTTGTGCCATGGGAGGTTCTGGTTAGATACTAGGAAATATTATTTCTTTACTGAAAGGGTTGTCAGGCATTGGAATGGGATGCCCAGGGAGGTGGTTGAGGCACCATCCCTGGAGGTATTCAAGAGAAGAGTTGACACGGTGTTTGGGGATATGGATTAGTAGTGGATTGGTGTTGTTTTGGGTGTGGTGTGTGGTTTATGTGGGGGTTTGTGGTTTTTTGTTTGTTTCTTTTTTTTTCATTGGTTGGACTAGATGATCTTAAAAGGTCCCTTCCAACCTAGGTGATTCTGTGATTCTATGTGTTTATTGAGTCAGCCTGAGGACTCACAGCGCTGAATTTCAGGATGCTGAAATTCAGGAGTCTTTCCTGGCAAGAATTAACCAGACCCCGCAGAGAAGCAATGTGTGAAAAAAGGTTTCTTGTGACATGGGGACAACCTAAATAGTTACCACACTTCCCTTTCCTTCCTGTATTTGCCTGCCTCATTCACTTACGCAGTTTAAACTTGGGCAAGAAACACAGTGGAGGCAACATAGACAAGTGTGTTTTTCACTACACAGCCCCAGGTCATCTATACGGGAAAACTTTTCTGTATGCTGGGGGAAGCAAAAGCCCTGTTGTCACTGTTAAAACCAAGTTTTTAATATGATTCATATGGGAAAAAAATAACAAATGATGATATCACACACACACATGGGCACATACACTCCCTCATGAGGTAGATTGGAAATTGGAATTTCCTAACTTTTGAACGTTTAGCTTTGTGATGTTCTTTTTACCAAGGTTTTGGCTTTTTGCATGCATACAATTTCTGTTTGTATATTTTTTAAAATCCCAAAGTAATAAAATGTTACCAACAGACTTTTAGTATGGGTTGAATCCTTGCCCTTGCTCATGTTTGTGTATCTTGAGTTAGGAGAGGTAGAGCCATGGCAGACTTTCATTTTGCAGTGGCACGATGTGAGGCACCTTCAGGACTATCCAGACCCACCTGTACTTGTAGCCTTCAAAGAGGAATGCTGAGACTCAGAAACCTTGCATGTTCTCAAGCAGTTGCAGGCACAGATCTGTTCCTCACAACCCCCATTTGGCCCCAAAGGGATTCCTCTGTTACCTCTTCATTTCCTATACTCCTGTCCCCTATATCTGTCTTATTCTGTTTGCCTGTCCTGTTCTTGGGCCCTTTACCCCTGTGCAAGAGGCTGTGCTGCTCAGTCTTTTTGCCCAGCTCGTTCTCTCTTTGAGGCTCCTTTTTTCAAGTTTCATTTCCCCGCATTTCCTCTGGGGGAATTTTTTACATCTTAGAAAAACACAAGTAATCTTGTAGCACTCAACATGGACTAAATATTTAGAACTAGGCAAGTGGTTAAGTAATTTGCAGAGAAGATGAATTAAGAATAAACCTTCCAGTCTGCAGATCTTTGACATTAGAATTTTCTTACAAAGTAAAAATCAAATGGAAGTTCCAAACCAGGATATTGCATCGCTGTTAAAAGTTCAAGCTGAATCTTAAGAAGTTGTGAGCTACTCTTTCTTTGTATTTAAGACATTTGGGGATTGTATGAATGAACACCAAAGGTATCATAATAATATGTATTCCTTCCCCTTTAGAATTTATCATAAAAGTTTAAAGGGGCACACAGTTCTTCATGTTGCAAAACTGAAAGAAGTTACTGAAATGGACTTCAGAAGTAACTTCACCTGCTTTGCTGAGAATTTGGTGGGGAACGCCACTGCTGTGATCCAACTGAAAAGAAAGCAGAAAGGTAAAACTGTTTTCTCTTGAAGACACATTTTGATTTACTCAGTGCTGCAAATTCATTCCCCATTGACACTGGCTTTTTAGCCAGCTGCAGAAGTTCTTTGAAGCAGGATGGGAATAAGTTTGATTTGTCAGATGTCTAGAAAGGCACATTATTCTGAGGACTACTCGGAAGGACAGGGGTATCTGGGGACTTACTGCAGGCAGGTGGGACAAGTGAAAGGTGAAGAATAACTGAGAGGAAGAAAAAGGAGAGTACCATCTCTGAGCATTAATAGGCAATCTACTAAACTGAAGCAGAGAAGCTGCTGAAAGCAATAGTAGTCCTTGATTTTTATAGGACATTTCTGTTTGTTTCCCCAGTCCTTAGCATGCATGTTTCTGCAAAGTTGCCATAACTGATATGAATGTGGCAGCATTTCAAGCAAAGGCCCAAACCAGAATCAGTGTGGAAATTAAACCATTGAACTATAGTTCACAATGGAGATTCATCACTGTAGTGGCACAGAAAGTCTCCAGTGGGGCACTATGTGCAGCTATGTCTGTTCTGATCTGACTTTTGCATCTCAAGGGATGGATCCTTTTCTCTGTGCCTCCCATCACAGATTGGCTTTGCATACTATCAAGGAGATATCGTTCCAAAAATGTCCCTAATGGTAGACTGAAACTGTGTTAAGGTTTACAGCTAAATCAATTCCTGAATTCCCTAAAGTTTGCCAGTGAGGCAAGAATGAAGACTGTGAGATAGTTTGCCACCATTTTTGGACTGAGTTTTTCATCTAAGTGTCAACATGGTTTTGAAAACCTGAATTATAATAGACTCTTTTCTCTCTACAGTGTTTCTTTTATATGTACTATGCAGTGCCATTTCTATGCTATTTGCATTGCTTTTGTGCACTGCCTTTATTTACCAGCACTGGATTGAAATAGTGCTGATATACCGAAGTTATTTGATCCACAATGAAACTACAGGAGGTAAGAAACATTGTATAATATAATTTTTCTCCAGTTTTTCTACTGCCTTTTGCCATGTGGATTAGTCCGTTTGGGAATTAAGCATTTAATTAAAATCTCTTAATGGCCCTGTTCTATTTGAGCCAATACAAATATTATTAAAACTTACAAGATGCTCAGTGAATTCATGGGGACAAAAAGCCAGGCAGTGTCGAGGAAATATCTAATACCAACTGAAATGTCACAATTAGGTTTTTACAAGGTCCCTAATTTAACCATGGAAGATTACAGTAGGAAGTTGAACTTTGGCAGTCCCCTTGCAGGGAATAATAGAACATTTCCAGCATTTTATCCTCATTCTCCCAAAACATTCAAGAGAAGCTGTGGACAAGAACCAAATGTCCTTCAGAACTAAGTGAAGCACTCCAGAGTCTATTGTATTTTTCACCTGAAGTCAAATAATTTCTCAAAAGAATAAACAAAGGAGAGAAATAAGATGATATATGGCACCGACTGAGAAATGTATGTGAGAAATTTATGGGAAATATTCATATTTCCTTTATAAAAATTATGTTGACCATCTTGACATTTACACCAGAGTGATCATACTTCCCATACTTCAAATCTCTCAGATAAAATAGGACTTCAACATAACAGGCAGTAGTAAAATGTATCAGAAATGACAGTGCATACTTCAAAGAACTTAACATATAATTTTCTTAGATGGGTTGAGAGTAATCTGTTAGTATGTGATTAAAGAAATTTTCTAAAAATTCTTGAATCTTGATTCAGCTTAAGATACAGGAGTCTGAGTCTGCTTTTGTGTTTGCATGTGTATATGTAGATTACATGTGACTGTGAAATAACTGTATTGAGATATCTATAAATACACACGCAATGAGAAAATTAACTGGCCTTTTGGAAAGTATTTCTGTGAGTCCTAGGGCAGCTGGCAAAAATGATTTGGGAAATCACTCAAAATTTCCCCTCTATTTGGTAACAAATTGATTTAAGAACCTCTGGAAAATCCCCTTAGGTTTCACCCCATATGTCAGTAGGACAGAGGCGTTGAAGTTGAAGATACCGTTGGGTTCCACCAGGGCAGCCTCTGTCCCGCTCCCCAACTCTCATGTATCGCATGCACACAGCATCATTGGCAGCTTGGGGACATGCAGTGTGCAGACCAACTGTGTTTGCCCAGATAGTTTTCTACCTAAGGTAACTGGCCATAAAAGGTGTTTTTACCTGCAGGTTTATGTCCTTCTCACTTCGCATGGGTGCGTATCAAGTCACCTGAGGTCCGAAAGGGCTTGGTCATAGAGTGGCAAAGCAGCACTTAGGACTTAATTTTGCTGTTTCTTCCTATCCATCGTTTCTTCTTTCCCACCCTTCTCAGCACAGAATCAGAGAATTGCAGAATCCCACAAGATTGGAATGGATCCCTGGGAGTTGTCTGATCCCACACCTTGCTCAAAGCAGAGCCACAGAGAATCCACAGCCTCTCTGGACAATGTGTTCCAGTATTTGACCACTCTCGCAGTGCAAACTTTTTCATTAACATCTCATGAGAATTTCCCTTGTTGCAACTTGTGTCTCTTGTCTCCTTTCCTATTATTGTGCGCCTCAAAAAAGAGTCTGTCTCCATCATCTCTGTACCCTCTCATTTGGTAGTTGAAGACAGCAGTTAAGGTCACCTTTTTTCTCATGCCTCTCTAACCCTTGGTCTTCCTCCTTAGCCATTTCAGACATGTCTCTTTTAAATCTTGCCTTTTTCCAAAGGGAGAAAGAAACAATGAAGAAGCTGTGATATTAACATTTATAGGCCATGTATGCATTCACATTGCTTAACTCTGGTATTCTTCATTCCCTACCCTTTGGGCATCTTCAGTGTTTGTGCTGAAAATTCCTCAGGTTGTAATTTTCCTTCTGTAAAATTCTGGGGGAAAAAAATCCTAGTGGTGCTTAGTTCTAACTTGCTATTGTAATACTAATACTATGAAGGAAAACAGTGATGTATTTATTAATGGTCATTGTCTAATAAGATTGCAGTGACCTCTGTGGGTGAAATGAAGAATATCAAGCTTGAAGCGCAATTTATTGTCATTTCAAAACTGTTTTCAAAAGAGCTTTAATTCGGATGTAGCAGAATTAAAGCTCGGTTAAACCAATGTAGTGACCCTCTACCTCACCTTCAATGCCCCCAGTAGTCTTGCATGCCTACTGGTGGCAATTCAGTCTTGTGGGCCTAAATTGGTTCAACTTGGCAGAAAAATAAGTCAGTAAAAGACAGTGGGTAGTTAGCAAAGTGCATTGGCTTCCTCTGTAACCACAAGAGATTCAGCACCAGTAGAAGGAAGTGGTGAAAGCGTGTGGCCAGGAGCAGAATGGGGAGGAGCAGAGATGTATTGTGTGTTGTCTAATCACACCCTTGGCCTCCAAACCTAGTTTGCACACCTGTGTTTTATTTTGATGACATACTTTCTGCTACATGCTGGTTTTGCATGTAGATGTTCAACCCCAGTTTATGTATGTCTTTAGTTTTTTGTGTGTATTTCCTTTGCTCCCTAGACTCCACATGGGCTCTTCTAGATTCTGTGGGAACTTGATGACCCTATCTCAGGTTTGTGGTCCTAATCTTAAATGTAGGGGTAGAAATCAAAAGGTTAACACTGAGGAATGAAGTAATACTCAACACCATTACTTAGGTGTCTGTGCTGGAGGCAGGTGTCTCAGTTCCCATGCAGTGAAGGTGTAGTCAATATGGTGAAATCTAGAGAGCTTCTCAGCTTGCCCTGCAGCAGCACCCTGCAGTTGGACCCTGTGTTATACAGCTGAATTTCTTTATGGTTCCCATTAACTGTATTGACCAATGATCCAACTCAGTGGATTGAATATAGGTGTCTGATGTGCTTTGGGTTGCCTGAGAATGTCCTGCCATTCCAAAGGATTTGAGTCTCCAATAGTTTCCATGTCAAATTTGGCAGTCCCATCAACTTAGCACACCTCAGCTGGCATCAGGCATCTACAGATGCAGAAATGGACTGAGTCCACTATGCCTTTTGCTTTCACCAGCAATTCTTTTTGTTTTCTTTCTTCCTCCCTCAAATGTAGTCCAAATTTTATTTAGCAAATAAATAAGAATCACTTTTGCCTTGTAGTTAAGAATGAGTTAAGCTGAGTTAACTCAGGTCATTGGTCCCAGGTTGTTTCAAAGCTGAGAAAAGTTCTTCATATATATTTTTCATGTGTATCACACAAACATGTTCTTTAATGAGACTGAAACAAAGTTCAAGAACTGGTCAGTACTCAATGTCTGAGCTGATACTCGGATCAGACTTAGGCTTTGCTACTTGCACCAGTCTCTCTGATTAGAAACCTAACAGTGTATGGAAACAGTGAATTTTTTGCAAGTAGATAATATTTAAGAACATTTTCCTTTAAAACTCATCATATTTTCAAAGTAGGCTGTGCATTGGTGAGTGTTTTTGGAATCAGTGTTTCGGCAAATGAGAGAAAAGATTGGGACTCATTTCCTACAACATAGATTTTGCCTGGAAGGGGCCAGATCTTCCACTGGTGAAAACTGGTCCATGTTTGTGAAAATGCAGAAAATGCCTGATTTAAATTTCTTTACACTCGTTTTTTGTAGCTTCCTCATTTTCTTTGATACCGTATGCCTACAAAATTTGCAAAACAGCAAGGAATAAGGGTTGGCTTTGTGTAACTGCATGCTTTTGCTTCATGAACAGGTGATTTTAGGTTCGCGTTGTGCCTACTTAAATAAATATAAATGGAAACTGAGCATTAAGAAAGAAGCTGAATGCTTCAGACAGACTGATTAATGTATACAGTGTTGCTTATTTATTTATTTTAGATGGCAAAGAATTTGATGCATTTGTGTCCTATGCAAAACTAGAATCTTCTGAAAGTGACTCTACTTTAATTAGTGAGGAAAAATTTGCCTTGGAGCTTCTTCCGGATGTACTGGAAAATAAATACGGATACAAGTTATGCATTCTGGAAAGAGATATTCTTCCAGGAGGAGGTAAGGTCCTCGTGGGTGGTAGAAAACTTCAGTTCTTTATACAATTGTTTTTCACTTTACAAAAAAACATATGCACCAGATCAGTAAATGGTATTTTGGACTGGAATTTCTACTGAAATCTCATCATGTTTTGATCTTCATATCTGGCCCCTGCACTGGAGTCTGAGTGTGGTTGCTGGGAGCTACTAGGCTGAGAAAAAGCTTCTTGACCAAGAATTTCTTTGCAAGAAGACTCCATTCCCTGAAAAGAAAACCCCAAACATTTCAGTGGTTACTTTCTAGGCAACTTTAGCCTACACTACCTGCACTAATTAGAAACCGCTCAGTGTCTGCCCCTGGAGAGACAAAGCTCCCTTGAGACCCTATTTCAGTAGCAACAGTGTGTTCTCCACCTTCTGAGCAGAAAGTGGTGTTTTCCACACTGCGTAAGAGTGGTGGCAGTACCCTCTGCCACCAATGCGCACCAAATGCGCAAACGCATTTCTAGGGGTTATGTGATTGCTCAGTGTCCCTATTTTGGGTTTTCCCTATTTCCAGGTTTTAGCTGTTGATAAAGGAACTGATAAGATAAAAAATCATTTATAGACTGCAGTAATGATTGCCATTTCTTTTCCAGCATACACAGATGAAGTCGTTACAGCTATTAAACAAAGCAGACGAGCAATAATTATTTTGAGCCCAGCCTACATCAGCGGACCAAGCATCTTTGAACTGCAGGCAGCGGTGAACTGTGCGCTGGAAGATAAAAAGATCAAACTGGTATTAATAAAGTTCCAGGCTTTCCAAGAGCCAGAGACTTTGCCTCCAGTAGTGAAGAAAGCTCTTAGGATTTTACCGGTCGTTACCTGGAAGTCTTCTATTTCTGCTGCTCCAAACAAGAAATTCTGGAAATACATGCATTACCACATGCCAGTGAAAACTACTATGATGTTGCGAAATTGCAGCCTAAAGGGATTTTTCCAAAGGTTACTAAGCCTGGTATATCAATAGCAGAAACTTCACAGAGGGATGACAGCAGGCTCAGGAACGGTGATGTGGTTGTAAAAGACCTTTTCTACATTGGCTGACCACTATGGGCTGTCACTGCAGTCAGCAATAGCTCACTCCAAAACAGTGAGTGGGACTGCAGTGTCACATTGCTTCAGCCCCACAGTAAAACTAAGTGGCACTGCACAAAACTGTAAATGTGAGCTACCTTTCATAGATTATTACTTTATTATTATTTTTTATTATATTTATTATATTATTTCCCTGTGATGTTGAGACATACATGTGAATGTGTTGTTCTTTGCACATTGGTCATCACTTGGACCATTTTGCTATATTCTGCCCATTCTACTTGTCCCTGCTTCCACCCTCTCTAGACCTCCTTTTTGGTCCTGAGCTTGTCCAGCAGTCTGTTATTCATCCAAACAGGCCTGCTGGCTATTTGCCCAACTTCTTTTTTGGGATGCACCTCTCCTGAGCTTGGAGGAGGCGATCCTTGAAAACCAACCAGCCCTCTTGGGCCCCTCTCCCCTCCAGTTCTTTTTCACACACTATCCTCCCAATCAGATTTCTCAGGAGACCAAAGTCTGCTCTTCTGAAGTCCAGGATAGCAAGCTTGCTGCACACCCTCCTTGCCGCCCTATGAATCTTGAACTCCAGCATTTCATGATCACTGCAACCAAGGCTACCCTTGAGCTTGACAGAATCACAGAATCACAGAATCTTCTAGGTTGGAAGG